>NQII01010978.1:0-23288 GCA_002778355.1 Clitarchus hookeri
TGGTCACCCAGGGGCAATAACTCATTCCCAATGACGCGAAAACCTCAGCAGTACCCACCCGGACACAACCCAGTGCTAGTGGGTTGTGGAAGTAAGTTAGGACCCAGAGCAGAGTACAACTAGAGAGGAGGAAGGCGTTAATGCAAGGTTAGGACCCAGAGCAGAGTACAACTAGAGAGGAGGAAGGCATTAATGCAAGGGACCAGCGTGTAGGACTGTTTGTTTGTTGTGTGCTTGTCTCTTTCAGGAATTGCATGTGGGTACGGCAGTAACAAATGCAGTAATGGCCATACAGCTGGCAAATGGACAGACGCAAGGTCACAGATGAATACTCTTCAACTCTTCTGGGTGAAGATTCATTCGAACTGAAATTGTTAAACAAAGGGTGTTAAAATGTATTTGTGGTTTTTTTATGGGAAGGGTTATGTATAAATGTGTGACAGTCAGGGAGACCTTCAAGGAACCTGCTTCCTGTTACCATTGTCGTCCATCTAGAAGCAGCTGCAGACGAGGCATTGCATGCATGTGATGAAGCGCTCAATTTTTGCTTCATTTTCCAGTGTTTGATGTGCTGTGAGTGAGGGCAGGGGAGGAAAGAGGTGGCGTAGCGTGTTGATCCCACACCACCTTACGTGTGTTTTGACAGGAAGAGTCCTGGCCAAAACGGAGAATTGCAGACTGCTCTGGAAGTTCTCGGAGCATTAGTTTGGGGTCGTATGGCCTATCACCCAGTGTGGCCACGCTCCCCTGGTCCTCCATGTCTAATTGAAGTAGATTAACGATGAAGTACGAAACAAACGTGGGTGACTTGTGGAAGTCCAAAAACCAACATTTTACCTGAATGTGAAGCTGTTCCAGGCCACTCCATATGAAACACTGTGAAAGAACATTGGTTATACTGGTGATGCTGGTTGAGGGGTTCGGCTCCTCAGGTAGTTGTGAAGCGACTAAGACACGTAATTGAGGAAACATTCTTCACTCTATGACGTGGTCCTGTCTTACAGAAAGCCTTTTGGTGGCTAACACTGCGAAAAACACGTGGCAACGTGGTAAATAAATTACAGTTAGTTATATTCCTGGGGTGTAATGAGCCTGCAGGAAATGGGTGGTGCCACTCCCGGGTGATGAAGGTAAATATTAAATGTTCCTATGAAAAGTGAAAACTATTGCACATTGTGATTCAACAAAGAATGTTGCAGACCTGGGGGCCGCTGCATAGTGTTGCCACACCCCATACGCCCAAACATCAGATTGCCAATGATGGTGCGAACGCTGAGCCGGGAAGAAAGGAGAATGCTACCGTCGTACATGGTTCTAGTTTTAAGCAGATGCAATTTTAAAACATACAAAACACTTTAAAAAAATACACAAAACATAACATGACTTTGAAAATTAATACATTAAGGCCTTTTAAAACACAGTATGGAAAATCGGTACATGAGAATTTTATGTTAATATTTGGCCTGTGCTCAAATCATGAGGGAAACATCAATCGGAGTTTATCTAAGCACCTTTGCAGAAAAGAAATGCATACATAATACATACTTTTACCCCTACATTGATTGAATATAATTTAATGTGACTCTTTTTTCCCCTAGACACTAGGTATAGGGTTTTTTTGCAGGTTTGGTAACAGGAGATGTTTGAGCCTGACTCTGAAGTCATTTAGTTTGTTTTTGTTGTAATATTATAGTTACATGTTTTTGACCTAACTTATGCTGTATACACTTGGTTAAAATATAAGTAACTTTATAATTGCCTTAAATTAGTAAAACACATGAAAATTCACAGGGGGAGCACATACACGTCGATACTTCCCCGTTCTTTGGTACCCAAACAGGTGACCATACATGTGTTGGCTGGGGCGTGCGAACCACAAGGTTGCCCTGATTTTGCCCTCGTGGTCGAACGAAAGTGGAGCCGTCAGCTGGCTCATGCAGTAGCTGGGGAAGCGGGTGTATTCCTAAGGCCACTGGTGATGCTGGTGCTGACGGCCGCAGATACGGTGCTTGGTTGGGCTGCTGCTGGCTATGGTGCAATGAACGGTCGCGAAGGCCATGTGAGGGTTAGATTCACGTCATGTTAGTTTGTCATAATTTATTCTGGAACCTTTACTTTTTGCTCCCCCACACAGCCTCTAATCGCGGAGACTCATTTAGTTGTTTTGTTATTTTTACTCCATGGCATGCTTATGTGGGGCAGTAAGTGTGTTAGACGTACGGCATCAGCTAACTCCGGTTCTCTATCACCATTAGTCATCATCCGGGTCAGCAAGGGACTCACATGGATACCAAAGTGTTTTCCTGGTTCAGCGCACCTTTAAATTATTATCTTTTATACTTGTGTTTTAGCGAGAAGAGATAATGTTTTAATTTTGTGGGCCAAGATAAATGTCGCTACTTGTATGAATGTTTATGTGTGTTTGTCCAATTGCATTGGATAGATGGTGTGAAGTATGGCCAGAACAGTACTACAGGGAGTTAGGCTAAGCATATCATATTTGTTGTCAGACCACGGTTACCACACTCACCAACTCCACATAGGCATCTGAACCCCTAACTTCATGTACCTATACAGTTGGCACCCAGGACTTATTTACATCTATAAATTCAATACAGTTGTGTGAATGCACATCTTGCAGATGACGAACGCCCAGATGGTGACAGTATACATGCATGTGAGACTGAACCACCAACTACTTAAAAAATTCCAAGCCCAGATCCCTCAGGTGAGAAGCAACAGCACTATCCACATAAAAAAAAATGACCAGTTCTGTCTATACCGGGATGCATGTCTAATGCATTGTACATACAACATGTTTTGACATGTTATAATAGTTGCAAGGCATTTTATATTAAATATCAGCCAGAAAAGAATGTACAACTTATGACTTAAAGCCAAGGACATCATTCACCCTCAAAAATCTGCAAATAAAAAAGGTTTGATTAAAAATACTACAAAACTTTTAAAGATGTAAGTAAACAAATTTTTGCAATATATCAGCAGACAAAGAAGAATAAACAAAATAGAAGTTGTTATTCTCACAATGCAATAAATGTAGCACTTCATTTTGCTAAACTTCCAAGATGAATCATTATTCACCAGGTCCAAATGTACATAAAAGGTCATGTTGACATAACACTAATCTCCTCCATTTGCAAGAAAACAACCTCAACAATTACGGGTGGCCATCCAATACCTAAAAGGCTGACTGATTGACTTGTGTGCCTTGCGATTGCTTTATCATATCACTGATAGATGTGCGTTTATTGTGAATGTTTATCATCACATGACACACCATAACTACATTTATTAGATTTTCAAAAACAATTTTACAGCAGGTATTCAATGTGATGCCCACTTACAGTGAAAAGTGCATTGCAATGCCATAACGTAGATTATCACACTCTCTGGGACATGGCAGGATTGGTTTGGATCATGCTGCAGGCTATTATCCTTGCCGCCAGGTCCTCTGCCGTGTTTGCTGGAGTCTTCTAGACTAGGCTTTTCAGGTAGCTCCACAAGATGATGTCAAGCGGTGTTAGATCAGAGGAGCCACCAGGCCAGGTGACAGGCTCTTCTCTTCCTATCCACCTTCATGGAAAGAGCTGGCAGGTAGTTACACATACCACAAGTGTTTTGGGGTGGTGCCTCATCATGCTGAAACCACATGGATTGTGATTATAATGAGGTGTAGGTGCTCCTTGGATCTGTTTGACTTTTAAATCATGTGGACACGTACCAGAGAGTTGAACATCCTTGAACGATATTGATAACGTCTGTTCCAAGAGCTGCTGGTACACACAACTATCAAGATGTGCAATGGTTATAACTATGGTCCTACCAAATAATCACTGACTATGCCTGTCCACATATTAACCCATAAATATAATTTTGGTATGATGACATGATCATGGCATGTGGGTTTTCATATATCCACACATGGCTATTCCAGCTATTGTAGACAGGGCCACCTATAGGGGAGGGGGCAGATGTTGTAATTTGCCCCAGATCCCCAATCTCGAGGGGTTCCTCCAAGCATATAGCCTAAGAAAGTTTTTCTCCCTTATAATTTAATGTAATTGTCAAATGATGATACAAAACCCACTCATAAAACAAATTGTGCAATTAGGAATACAATTATGCAGAGCATTAGATGGTGTAAGTATAAATTTGGGGGTTGGTTTAATACAGGTCTTTGTCTGGTACAGCGCAATACGGTACTGACCAACCCACTCAAAATCCACTGGTTAGCCGGCCGTGGCTCGTGGGTTTCAGCACAGGTAGGGCTACACAGTGATATTGAATATTTGAAAGTGGGAGGACTCTCTAATAAACTGCAAATTTTTTTTGTTTATTTTTAAGTTTGAAAATAAGTTTTAAAATATTCTGGGGTTGTGCAAAAGTGACTTTTTGTTTAACAAAACAAAAAAGAAAAATATGTTGTTGGATTTTATGAAACTGAAAAGAAAATGCAAAATAATTTTATATGAACACAGCTTTAATGAATGTTTAACGAAAACCTTAATATTTCATCATTGTCAACTAAAGACTTGCACATAATCAACTTAAGTCAATAAAAATTGTAAAATCAAACTTGCCTAATGCCATCAATGGCCATACAGTATAAAAATATGCTCCTAAATATTTCCTTAAAGTACATGCAAAATAGCTTTTGCCAACATTTCAAGTCGCGTTTCAAGTAATTATTCCAGTAACATTTTAGTAATAAACATAAACAAATGGACAGACAAACAAAAATTTAAAATTATCATTGTTATTCACCTGAACATTTGAGAAACTAAATATTCAGTGAACTTCAAATTTCAATTTCACCTAGATTTTCATAAGTACTTAGGATTATTGGAAAATTATGGTGCATGGATAAATTAGCTTTACTTTTGCAACATCCTTTTTGAATAATCTCGTATAAAAATTGTTTTGTCACAAAATGCTTTATTCATAAAAAAAAAATTTTAACATGGTAATTTCCTTTCTCATTCCCTATTTTATGCTGTATCTATAAAATATTCCTGCCATTTTATTTTGTGATGTTTAAACCACAGATATTTGCAACATTACAAATAAGCAAATTAATAAAAAAAGTTAAAAATATTCTTAACATACTTTTCATAAAAATAAAATAGAGCATTTTTTTATTGACATCCACATAGCCATTCACGGGTAGTAAGGTCTAATTGCATGTACAAGAAAACAACACCAGTCTTTCTTCCTGCCCGAAAACTCGCTTTTGCACTAAAAGATAAGGTAAATGCCGAACTGGACAGGCTTTTGAAGTTGGGCATCCTTCGCCTTGTATCTTTTAGTGAGTGGGCCACTCCCATTGTGCCAGTGGCTGAACGGGATGGTACAGTTCGCAATTGCGCAGACTTCAAAATTACAGTCAACCCAAAGCTGGTGGTAGAACACTAACAGATGAGTTATTCTCCAAATTAGAAGGTGGTATAGAATTTTCAAAGATTGACATGTCTCTGGCATTCCAACAATTGCAGTTTGACGAAATGTCACAGGAGCTAGGCACCATAAATACCCATAGAGGACGTTTTAGGTACACAAGACTTCCCTTTGGTATTATATATTGCTCAGCCATTTTTCAGAGGACTATGGAGCAGGTCCTTCAGAGGCCAGATGGAGTGGTATGTTTTCAGGATGACATCTTAGTAACCTGGGCTTCCAAGGAGCAACAATGAAGTAACTTGCACAATTTACTTCGGTGACTACAGGACAATGGTTTTACGCTGAACGACTTTCGTCGGACACATGATAGACAAGGATAGGTTGCACACGCGTGACAACACGGTTGAAGCCAAAGTAGGGGCTCAATGCCCCCAGGAAGTGGGGCAGTTGCGATCATGGTTGGGTCTTGACAACTACTATGCTACATTTCTGCCTGATCTTGCAACTATCTTGGCACCATTGCATCAACTGTTAAAAGAGGATTACAAGTGGCATTGTTCAAACAAATGTAAAGAGACTTTCGAAAGGCTTAAGCAGTTGGTCACATCTTCACAGGTAATCACACATTACAACCCAGATTTGTCGGTCAGGTTGGTATGTGATGCATCTCTATATGGTGTAGGGGCTGTACTGAGCCAGATGTTTCCAAACGGTGAAGAAAAACCAATTGCATTTGTATCTCGTACCTTGTCATCCGCAGAAAGGAACTATTCACAGCTTGACAGAGAGGCCTTGGCCATCATCTTCGTGGTAAAAAGTTCTTCCAATACATATAAATTCACTTTGACAGATCATCAACCACTAACTCATATTCTCGGAAATCATTGTGGCATCCCGCAGTTTGCAGCTAAGAGGCTACAACACTGGGCACTGCTCCTTCAGGGTTTTGATTATAGGGTGGAACATGGCAAGGGTGCTGAGAACAGTAATGCTGATGACTGTCCAAGCTGCCTCTTCCAGGTTCCGAAAATCCAGTGGCTCATTTTTCTTATTTGCATGTTGGGGTATCTGAGTTTCTGCTACTAACACCAAAGGCAATACGGATTGCATCTGAAAGAGATGCAGTTTTAAGCAAAGTGATTCTGTGCGTGAGAAATGGTTGGCCCACGCAACCAACAGACCCACTCCAACCATTTTATGAAAAAAAGGAATGAACTAGCACTAGAAGAAGGGTGTTTGCTCTGCACAGAGTCATCATTCGAGCTGACCTGCATGAGAGAGTCCTACAAGAGCTTCACACGAGCCATTTTGGAATTTTAAGATGAAGGCACTGGCTCGTTCATTGGCGGACCCAAATAGATAAAGATCTTGAAGATGTCCTATCCGCCTGCCTTCCATGTTTTGAAAAGAGTTCACGTAGACATAGCTGGGCCATTCATGGGGACGAATTTTCTTGTGCTCATGGACAGTCACTCGAAATGGCCTGAAGCATGTGTGCCCTCCAGTGNCCATTCATGGGGACGAATTTTCTTGTGCTCATGGACAGTCACTCGAAATGGCCTGAAGCATGTGTGCCCTCCAGTGTCACTTCCAGTGCTTGCATAACCAAACTACGTTGGTGGTTTTCAATTTATGGTCTTCCCGAACAATACTATCAATCACACCTTCTCACCACCCTACCACTTGGCCAGTAATGGCCTTGCAGAAAATATGGTGAAAACTCTGAAATGCAAGCTCAAGGCTTTAGTTCAGTCCAGTGTATTGCACTACCCTGTTTCCTCATGAATTACTGTATAACCCCACATGGTCACAAGGGAGTCGCCCAGTAGCCTTATGTTTGGCAGAATCATCCGCAATATACTTTCATTGCTTTCACCATCAGTGCCTGTGACTTTTGCCACTCATCAAGTTGGTCCTGTAATTTCCCACTCTAATCGCCGAGCTAAGTCCTTCGCTGTGAACGATCAAGTGGGATTCACAGTGTACAAATACTGAGGGAAGAAATATGAGAAAGGTGTGATCGTTCTAAAGTTGGGCCCCCTCACTTTCAGGGTGCAGGCAGTTGATGGCAGCACCTACTGCCGTCACCTGGATCAGCTTCGTTCTGGCCCTTCGGGACGTGCTCCAGATGCAGTAGAAGCTAGCACTGCCCACGCCAGCAAGGAAAAAGCGAGTCAGCATCAAGGAGACCCTGGGATGGAGGACAGCGCATCAGGGGTGGAAGAGCATGCAGAGGCCTATGCTGCTGAGAGCCTCAACGACAACTCTCAGGACAACGATAGACCAAGCAAGGAGCCGGAAGAAGGTTTCACACGTTTTGCGTGTGAGGAGGCAAGTCCCGAAGAGGGTATATGAGGTTTTATTCGAGACCCAGTGGCAGGGGATATAAAAACGAGCCAAGATATCCCAAACGTAAAAGGACTCCCAAGAAAGTCTTTGATTTATAATTGTTAATTGTTCTTACATATCCTGTCTTTGTGATATTGCTAATACGTTGGGAGGAGTGTGGTATATCGTGTTAACTTGGTACATTTGATATTGTCAGGTTGGCGGCCTTGTGGCCACCACTTGCAAAAATGTAAGCTTGCCATGAGGTGTAAATAAACGTGTTACAAGTCAGATACGTTTGTCGTTTGTATTTCCAAGGAATACTACAGAATGTTATTTATGATTACCTTTCCAGATGACCTTCATTTGCTGATACATTGCGTGGATTTGTTTTCTCTCATCTCTATTTAAGCTAAGCTGTTATTATTTTCCCATTTCTGAGGGCGAATGACTCCATCAATAATAACTTTAGGCAACAAGTAAAGACAAGCACTTCACAACGAGAATTTATTTTAATTGGTTTAACATAATCACAAAATATGTTTGTGATACACACATTACACTAAAAGTTCTCTCTTTCCTGTAAATCAATCTATTTAAATAACAAAAAATGTATTAGCTGACAAGAGCATTAACTTTGAACAGTATAAAAACTGTTACAACCAAAGACAAGGCAGGCAGTTACAGAACCACCCACTTTCAACTGGTTAATGCAGAACTGACTGGATGAACCACGCAAGTGATAATCTTGTCACTATACCTCGCCAGACATCCTGTTTCCTAGTTTCTCAAGCACGCGTAGCTGATCCCTAGGAAACGTGGAGAGCACAGGTTCATCGCCATCTTCCGCGAGACCAGCTGCAAATTTGTCGGGACAGCTGGGGTTGGGGAACTTTGTAACGGCAGTGATTCCTTGCATGTTGGACATTTGTGGCATGATGATTGGTGGTGACAGTTGGGGTGGAGGCGGTGGTTGGGGTGCAGTCTGAAACACACAAACTAAACCTGTAATTTAAAGTACAAAGTCCTTCTCTTAGCTTAATCTTATTGTGTGGCACATAAGCTATTAATAATAAAATGTTAGCAAATGAGTCACAAGTTCNACAGCTGGGGTTGGGGAACTTTGTGACGGCAGTGATTCCTTGCATGTTGGACATTTGTGGCATGATGATTGGTGGAGACAGTTGGGGTGGAGGCGGTGGTTGGGGTGCAGTCTGAAACACACAAACTAAACCTGTAATTTAAAGTACAAAGTCCTTCTTCTTAGCTTAATCTTATTGTGTGGCACATAAGCTATTAATAATAAAATGTTAGCAAATGAGTCACAAGTTCAAAACAATTTCTTGCAAAAAAATTCTTAGTAAAATGTTTTGCTACTGGACAAGCTAATTACCTAGAGTTCAGCTGAAAATGAACCAAACTGCAATCTCTATGGATGAACTATGAATCTAATAAGATTTCTGTCAGAAATATTTTCTCATGTGATAGTACTGTAGCTATATTATAGGCATGTTTGCTCAATGTAATTGTACAAAAAGAAGAAGGAAAAAGCAGGTAGAACATAACCACGAGCATTGATCGAAGCTCCAGTAACTGTCCACAGGACAATGAACAGACAGGTTATACTCTCATGTCCTGGAAATGAGAAAGACATACTCCATGAGTCAAACCAGAAACCTTTGGCTGCAACATAAATAAGCTACATAGGACTAACCAGAGTTTTTTTTTTAACTTGTGACTAATCAAAATCTTGAACTAAAAATGGCGCAATAAAATTTTGCCAATAGAAAGAGTTGAACTGGGGATAGGGAATAACAGGCAGTTGAAAATTATGCATTTTTGGGTGGCGGAAAACAGTGGTAGAATATTACCAATGTATATTAATTTTGTTAAGAAATTAATGAATACAGCCCAGGGTTTGTATAAAATCCACTGTGTAAAATTTTCAAGAAATATGCTGTACAGCCAACTATTTTTTAAATATCACAAAAAATTAAATTAAAAATTTAAGGTTTAAAAGGAGTTTGCGTACAAAATTTTTAAGATGTCACTTGAAACTGAGTCACTTTAAAACAAGACTATAAAAATGTGTCACCCTCTCTATAATTTATCTTCTAGGGCTTGTACAGCTATCACTCACATGTAAAATAAACAAGGAAATGATGATGTTAGACAATGACAGTAGCACGAGAATTTCTGAATAACTACAGTATTTTTATTTAAAATTGTTAAATTTTTGTTTTCATTTCAAAATTAATCTTAAAGATATTGATGGCAAACAAATATTACTTGAGAATTTTCTTCTTTGAACTTAAATAGTTTAATAACACCATTAATAAAAAAAAATAAAATAGTTCCTATATGAAAAAAAATTTTTTTAAAAAAATTAGAGAACTCTTAATTGCTTACCACCACACCAACTACACCTTGCTTTGGGGTTAAAAGGGTGTCGAGTACCTATTGCTTTTAAATGCTCTGTGGAAATGGGCAAAAAAAATTATTTGTTTAATTTTAATGCATGGTTCAGCATATACCAAAGATAAGTGTTCATAAATGGTGCCCTGTTAAAATATATGGGCTAGTTACATAATAAGTTAGTAATTCATACCTTACAAATTTCAGTAGCGGCGTAGTACTTTTCAGGTGGTGGTGGGACAGGAGGCGGTTTGGGGAAAATGTTACTCAAGGGAGGCAGAATCCTGGCCGGCGTGACAGGAGGTGCCGAGAAAGGAGGCGGGGGCGTGTCGCTAACGTTGATATGTGGCACCTCGTACTCTTGAGACACTATGTCTGGCACATCTGGAATCACAGTACACAAAGAAGTATGCATCTGTGTACCTGATAGGTTAATTTGTTCTACTGATCTTGGCAACATTCCTGCACAAGCAATATACATATGGACAGAACAATATTCACGTTACAAGCTATCTCAATGTCCATTCATACCCATTGATCTCAATGTCCTATCATACCCATTGATCTCAATGTCCATTCATACCCATTGATCTCAATGTCCTATCATACCCATTGATCTCAATGTCCATTCTACCCATTGATCTCAATGTTCATTCATACCCATTGCTCTACTTTCTCAAATAGTTCTGTTAAGCATATTAAAAAAAAACCATACTAAAGTAAAATTTACTCAGTGCAATTTATTGAATAACGTTGCGGTAAAATTACATGTTAATTCATGTTGCTGTCATACAAATATAATAATTATGGATGTAAAAAGCAAACATGTAGCATAGTGTACACACGCTTTAGCTGTCTCAAATGTTGAACTTAAATAATTCCAGGAGAGCACCAAAATAAACTTAATTTTTTTATCATCGTTCCAAGAACACAGATATTTGTAGAAAAATTTCTTTAGAAAGGTTAAATTTGTGTTATCCTTTTCTACTCCATGAAATACCAGTGATTGTTTATCTATGGCATTAGGCAGAAATATGTAAAAAGAAACAATCAAACAAATGCATAGAATTTATCTTAAATTTGGTTTTACAATCTCAAAACACACACGAATGAAGACAGAAATTTTAACATTATTAATGAACAAACTTTTAACAAATTTATTAAATGTAATGGAATTACGGATTTCACATAACTTCTACATTATTACTCAGAACAGCTGTGTGTAGTGAAATATTTTTACATACGACTCACAATGAAACACACATGAGAAATAGTAAACTTACTGGTTACTTTTTCTTAGCGTACTTTAAAAACTGACCGAATTTAACTTACAGCTTGTTTTCCAAAATATAATTTCCAAGTAGCAGAATACAATTTTTGTGTTTCCATAAAAAAAGCAAAATAATAAAGAAAATACTGGGTGCGAGGATAATTCTGGCAATTACTTATCATTTATTACATATTAGAAATGGACATCCATGAAAGTTAACACTAAATACTAAGCTGTAAATAGAAAACATTCTGCGATACAATGGCATAACTCAAATTCAGAAAATTGTTTGTGTGTCTACAAACAAGCTTGTGTTTCAAAGCATGTTCCTTTCCGAACAGCCTTGGGGCTTTTGGGGAAATTGCATGATACACTACTGAGTAAAACTTTGCCCATTCTCCACTGGCCTATTACGTCAGCTATACACAGCAAATACAGTATGATCAAAAAGTCATACAAACCATATCGCAAATATTGTAATCGGTTTTTCTTAAGTTGCAGGTGACAGGTGGTGATGATTGAGGCAAGGGATCTCTGTACAGTACCACCACAGCATGGTGTACACACTGGAGGAAAGAATACTCATCCTGGAAGACTACATAAAAGAGTTTGAGTTACGAAACCACCGCAGTATGCTATGCAGAGGCACATCCCTGGAAGGCGTCTCCGAATAAAACAACCATTAAACGTCTGTACGATAAATTCAAGAAAATTGGATGCATGTGAGATGCCCCCCCCCCCCTCGGAAGTGGCAGACTGAATGTTTTCCCCGAAAACAAATTGACGGATATTAGTGCAGCAATGATCACAAGTC
The DNA here is from genome assembly GCA_002778355.1 of Clitarchus hookeri. Classification (NCBI taxonomy): domain Eukaryota; kingdom Metazoa; phylum Arthropoda; class Insecta; order Phasmatodea; family Phasmatidae; genus Clitarchus; species Clitarchus hookeri. The sequence goes on from NQII01010978.1 coordinate 12,246, forward strand.
CGCAGAAGTCCTTGAGGTTGTCTAGTCAGAGAGGTGTGTCGTACGGCAAAGCATGTACCGCTGTGAGTAAACCTTTACGAATGTTTCCGTGCAAAATTAAGAGTTGTGCAGGAGTTAGTGGCAAGTGATTTCCTCATGCGTTAAGCGTATTGCCAGCTGTTCATGGAATAGGCGAGACCTGTGGAGAGAAGTTGGACGACTAGTGTTGGTTGGGCGAGGTTTGGTGCATTGACGTACCCGTCCAGGTGAAACCAAGCCTCGTCTTTGAGCAGTACCAGTCGCCCAACCTGTGCAAGGACTTTTGCGGACTTTTGATCATAGCTGCACTGATATCCGTCAATTTGTCTTCTGTGAAAACAGTCTGTCTGCCACTTCGGGGGGCATCTGATACGCTCCCAGTTTTCTTGAGTTTATCGTACAGGTGTTTAATGGCTGATTTATTTGGAGATGCCTTCCTGGGATGCGCCTTTGCATAGGGTGCCACGGTATAGTTTCGTGAAAATTCTTTCCTCCAGTGTGAATGCCATGCTGCTGTGGTACCGCACAGAGTTTACATGCCTCAGTCATCACCACCTGTCAATTGCAACATAAGGAAAACCGGTTATAATATTTGCACCATGAAATACATTACTTTTTGATCACTCTGTACATTGACTAACTGAGCCAAGCAAGATGATCACTAGACTGAAACTTAGATTTATTTTGTTTTCAAACATGCTTTTTAAAAAAGTGCATAAAATAATTTAAAAAAACGAGGTGCGACTGGTGATTGTATTGTATTATGTAGAAGCAGCTTCGAGCAGGCATTATTGTAACATTAATATTGAATTACATATTCCCGAATGTCAAAGTGCAAATCACTGGTGCATTCTTTGAAACTGACCAAGACATTTGCAAAAAATCTTGAGCATGATGTACACTATAGTGAGAGTCTTGTTGAAAGCTGCTGTGATGACTATAAAAGAAGACAAAATATTACACAGCAAAATAAATCTGTTTTTTAAATGGAAACAATACTAGTAAAAATATTGTTTCTGACCAAAACAAAATAGTCGAGTTTTAGACAAAGCTACACAATAATTATATTTTTCAATTATTCCTTGTCGCTGTTTGTAAAGGTGTAGACATCTTTCATTTACGCCTAAATAAAAAAACTATACAATAAATCATTAATGAAAAACTATTATTACTGTAAAGCATGTTTGAATATTTTGTAGTTCATAAACCATAATTCTCAAGGCACTGTAAAACTTGAAATTACACCTTACATACTATTGGACTTCACAGAACATAGATACAGATATCCAAGTCGCAGCATTCTTTCTGAACCCTTGATACTAAGCGCTCAGTGGAAGTGAACTAATTGCAATCACAGGGGCGGGAAGTCTGAACTCCTATTGCTGACTTTCATAACATATCAGTTCAGTAAGTTATTGTTAGATGCTTGCTGCTCTTTATCGCTTCCGTTGCTCCGTTCTGCTCGTGTGAGTATAGGAATGTGCGAAGGCCAGGCGAAGCAGTAATACAAGAAGCGCGTGGAGATCTACACACGCAAGCTGCGGCGTGCGACCACGATAAGTCTATCATGACTCGTGCGCCCACGACCTTCAGTGGATTGAATTTCTGGTGTCATCTACGAAAGAATGTTCTGGTCATTGCCGTAACCTCTCGGCGAGACTCGGGGTGCGGTGAACCTTCTAGATGGGACAAGCGAGACTACTTAAGCCGCAACGGGCCTCCGAGCCGACAGTCTGAGAGTCTGGAGGTTTGCGAGACGTTAAGCGACAGAAGCGACGAGCCAGCAGAGCGTCAAGTGGCGGCGAGAGTGACCAGCGGGTGTGAAGTCTGCGGACTGCGAGCATCGGCGCAGTGAAGAGTGAAACTGACGTGCGGGACTACTGAACTGGATGCGCGAGTGACAGACATTTGGAGTGATGGCAATGGATAGGCCGAACATATGTTAATAATGGGTGTAAATTGACTACAACCAATATAGACATTGAGAAGGACTTTAATTCGATTTGTGATAAACATTAAATATTGCGCTCACTGAGAATAACAAGAATAATAGGGGATATGGATTGTTTAATGTTGTAAAAGACAGCTGTGCAAATAAATTAGAAATCAAATTTAGTTCTTTATTTTTATTAACACTTCCATCCCTCACAAACTCGGATACGCCCCTCTGGCGTTTTGTAACACTATTTATGTAACATAAAATCAGTTTCTTCCAGACAAGTTCTTCACCCAGCTAGAACTCAGGACCACGCTTACAGGAGACAACCGACAAATAAGCTCTACCGTCATTCTTCCAATTGATAAGTGCCAGTCCGGCAATAAGTTCAACGTATGCGGTGTCGAGTCAAGCGAAGGTCCGTTACCTTTACACGTATCATTGTGCCTCTTTAAATAATCGCTAATGGTGCACCGCACATATGACATGTTAGTATTCTGGAGGTCGGTTTCTTCGTAGATTCACTCTTTTCATGGAGTCGTGCATTGCAACTTCTACTGAAGGTTTTGACACAGTATCAACATTGTTTTACGTGTAATTGTTTATCAATCGGTGAAGGTTTGTATGTAGTCGTACACCACATACTCGATTTCACATCGTCGGTGGTTTGCATCGGATTCAAGCATGTGCGAATTCAAACACTTGTTGTACTGTGCAGTGCTGACCCTTCAGTGCCGATCCCTCAGTGCTGACCCCTCAGTGCTGCTTGCCCAGATACCTCCCATAGTGATTTACCAAATTTTGTCTTAAGCCAAGTATAAACACACTTTCGTTTCTTTTATTTTCAACCTTTGATATTTATTGAGAGAAAATATTTCATGTACATGTTAATTTTTTATTAATTAGTGTTTTTTTTAATTTTATATAAAATACTTTTTATGTGTGAAATGAATATTTTATTTGATTAGGGCATCGAATGAAAACATTCCTACATACATTTTTATAAAAATCTTATAAAATTTTTTTTACACATCACTGCCTTAAATTTTTTTATACAATTTTTACAACATAAATGTTGTTTTACATTTTACACTCTGTAATAATACAATATATTTTCGGTTTAGACTTGCAAAATATTATTAAATGTACGCAACTAGCAGCTTTAATTAAATTAATTACAATAAAAAAATACAGAGGCAAAGAACACAACTTAAAATTATTATGACAAGCAATTTACATAAAAAAATCATTGCAAAATATAACTGAGATAGNAAATTAATTACAATAAAAAAATACAGAGGCAAAGAACACAACTTAAAATTATTATGACAAGCAATTTACATAAAAAAATCATTGCAAAATATAACTGAGATAGAAAAACAGTTTGTGTCAAGTTTCACAAAAAAAATAATAATTACGGTGAGTATAGCACATCTCTGAAAACTCGACTCAAAATATCTTTCACNTCAAGTTTCACAAAAAAAATAATAATTACGGTGAGTATAGCACATCTCTGAAAACTCGACTCAAAATATCTTTCACACGAGTTATTAAAATTGGTGACTCAGTACTAAGCAGAATCGGCCCTCTGATCGTGTTTGGAATATCATATGAGCGAGACTCTTCATCTTCGTCGACAGGAACCTCCATGGGATATCTTCCTTTCTTCTTACAGCTACAGATCTCTAGTTCGATGGCGGAGTTGTGTTTCCGCGTAGAAGTTTCGTCGTGCGTTGCGGGCGCAGCAGGTATTTCTTCCTCGCCGACACTCTGTTGTTTCTTGGCGAAAGACACGAGTTCGTCAGCAGCGCAAGGCAAATGTGTTTATTTTCTAATGTAGAAAACTACACAGTTCGCATATGCAGAACATGACACGATTTCTTGACAGTGTTCAAACATTTGTGGCTCGTGAGTTAGCAGATAGTGCCACGTACCATCGCATTCTTCCGTGTATGTAGCCATACGTTCACCATTGTGGAAAGTATATGTTACCATGTTGAACCTCTGAGTAGCTGCTTGAAGGATGAAACCGTACCATGGTGCCGACTGCCGCTTCCAAACTGATTTGCTTCGCGCTCCGCACGCTTGCCTTGTTTAAAAAAATGTGATGTCACTAGTGCATTTTTTTTCCTTCACAATATTCTTTAGCGTCTCCAGTTAACAAGGCCCCCGTGCTTATGGCCACGCAAAATATTCTCTTCGCGATTGTCTTTAAAGTAATTTTAAGTACAAGGCGAGTATAAAAGAATACCCCAACTTTGAAGGTCTATAATATCAAAACTAAACAACCTACGACCTTGATTGACCAATCAAATGAACCGTGGAACCGTGAATTTTGTTTACCATACATTCATATCACAAATGTTCAATGTGACCATGAGCGGCCCGAACGACATCTACGCGATAATCAAACTCGTTCCGCGCTCTTGTCAGCATGTCCGGTGTTACGGTTTGGAGGGCGGTCGTAACTCTCGGTTTAAGGTGGTGAGAGGGTAGCGAGCTCGCGTTCGACACGTCAATGTGAAGGGGACGGTCTGATAGTTTTCTTTGTGGTGCGCCACCCCATTGGCACCTAGTTGTTCGCGGATACCTGAACGAGACGTTGCCGCAACGTTGGATTGGTCGAGGAGCAACTGGTGACCAGGCTCTTCATCACTGGCTTCCAAGAAGCCCGGATCTTACTTACTACGTGCGAATTTTTTCTATGGGGTTACATAAAGGATCAAGTGTTTCGTCCACCATTGCCGACTAACATTGAAGACCACAAAACGAGAATTACGGACGCCATCCAAACCATAACACTGGACATGCTGACAAGAGTGTGGAACGAGTTTGATTATCGCGTAGAAAAAAATTGACGACCGACCGAGATGTTCGCAGCAAACATGCTACTGGACCATTATTCTCACCTGTCGGGACTGTCCCCTACCACAGACACGGGCCATTTTTTCTCCTTGTATGTATATATATATATATATATATATATATATATATATATATATATGTATATATATATATGTATATATATATGTATATATATATACATATATATATACATATATACGCCCTGAACACGGAACAAAGCTGCTACGCCATTATTCTCGCCTGGCATTACAAGTAGCCCGTCAACCCCCCTACAGGATGAGAAATGTAAGCAATTGACCACCGGCGTCGAGCATGGCCGACATAGGTTATACGTATATACAAGTGGACACTGTGACTTGAGTTTATTTCTCATCCTCGGAGACGTTGCTTCGTAACAAAAGTGGAATACGGCTGGAACAGCGAAGAGGACTTGTTGGTGGCAGAAATGGAGCGCATTTTTGGCGACGAACCTGCTGCACGAGAGACGGGATGCAGCAACCCCCCGTCGATGGCCGACGCCAGCGTCGCCATCACTGTGGGCGGCTGGGACATGGTGCGAGCCCCGTCACCATCGCGTACCACAAGAAGCCGTTCACCTATAATGTGGACCGCCTACCATCCTCCAGTATCAACGCCAGTGCCAACTTCGCTAGGTCGCCGGGGGACTGTGCAGCCGCCGAATGGCAACGCCGTGCCACGGCTGTCATCGCCACCACACCTTCCTCCACTGATACCACTCGTTACAATTACTCATAGTCTCCCAGAACCGCTATATTTGAGCGGTGCTCAACCGCTCGAATATAGTAATAGGGACGAAGAGGAGAGGCAACGAGTGATATCAGTGGCAGAGTGGGTAGCCGCTATACCAACGTCGCCACCCTGTCCTCTCTCCAGCAGGGAAACGAGTATCCAACAGAGGCCGGGATGGGATGCAGCCAATTGTAGATATATTTAACCGCAACACGTAGACAAAGTGATTGGGTTAAAAAAAGTGCACATGTTTAAAAAAAAAAGTGTGTGTTTTTATTTTAAAAGTCTATAATTTTATTTTAAAATACATACTTAATTAAATATTTTGCAAGATATTAATTTTTTTAGGGAGAAAACCGTCGCCTCTGTGTACAGTAAGTACTGCCACCATTTCTGATGTTTTACCATTGCTAATTTTTTTGTTTTTGCCATGTATTTGCGATTACAAAATCGCATTCGGTAATTTGTTTTGCATTTGTCTATTTTATTTTAAATAGGTACATGCAAGATACAATTTTTTTTTTACTTTCGATACTTTTAAATGGTTTCAATTTCCTCGTAATTGCAAATACTGACACTTTTAATTGGTTTTAGAAACCACTTGGAGTAACGTTTTTTTTTTTCATTTCCAAACACAAACCCCAACATATATTGATCATGTTGAGAAACAAATACATATAAGTAAGAATATTATTTTCATTAAACTGATAAAAAAAAATTGTTTATAATCAAGACATAAACAAACTATAAATACTGTTGCTGGGGGAAGAAGAGTTTGTAAACACTTGCACATTTACACTTATATAAAACAGAAAAAAAATCCTTATTGCTTGTCTAGTCTCTGATAGTCACAGGCGCTTCAAAAAAATGTATACAAAAAATTATTATTGCATGTCTATGACTATACGAAAAAAAAACTTATTGCTGGTCTGTCTCTTATAGTCATGAGTGCTTCAAAAACTGATTAAAAAATTATTACTATGCATTAGAATAATCAGGAAAAAAAATTAATTCGTCCCCTCCACACACACACACACATATTTCTTCTTTTAAACCCCTTGCTCCAAGACATGCCCTGATAGCTCAGTTGTCTAGGGTGTCAACCATGTTGGCGACCACAAGTTCTGGCAGCTAGATCTCGAACCCCTCCACAGAAATGTTGAGCTATGCGATAAAATAAATAACAGCGCTCCTGNGCTAGATCTCGAACCCCTCCACAGAAATGTTGAGCTATGCGATAAAATAAATAACAGCGCTCCTGGTTGTCGCTCGAAGACTTAAACCACTGTAAACAAGATGGCGGACATGCACCAGTGCCTCCTAGCAGGCGATGAAGGAACCACTGCAGGCAAGGTGGCGGAAACACCAACGCCCCTAGCAGGCGATGAACAACTGCAAACAAGATGGCGTTCACACACCAGCACCCCTATCAGGCAGCGAAGGAATTACGTAGATGGCGGGCGAAGAGAAGAAGGCGGCAAGAGAGACAAGATAGAAAGGAAAGAGACGAGAGAGAAAGTGATGGAATGACAGACAGCCAAGATGGAATGAGAGAGCATTAAAAAAACAACACGATATGATAGAGCATGAAACAAGACAGAATAATAGAGCATGAAAAAACTAGATGGAATGATAGAGCATAAAGTGAAAAAACAAAATGGCGCACGGAAACAAGATGGTGACTGGAAACAATATGGCGGATTCAAGATGGCGGCGGAGCCTCAGTCCTTAGCCCTTGCCTTCAAACCTACCAAATTCATCTACTAAAGAAGCATCACAATATTGTTCAATTCTTGAGCCAATACGGGGGACATGAGCAGAAGACGAAAATCAGTCGATAATATATTCGCAATTTCTTTACACTTTTTGAACCAAACCTTTCAAAAATTACCACGTGTATCTTATTGAAATTTTACCTGTATTTTATATATAAATTATATTATTTAATTTTTAATTAATATTAATAAAACGGGGAGAAAATAGGTTTGTTCGTATTACCAAGTAGGAAATAGTTATCATGCACTGTGTTCACACGAATGTGGTGGGCTGTCCCTTTGGTGTAATTTTTTATACTTAGTCAAGCTTCGTTTACATAAAGCTGGGGAATAGCTTGAAAATATAAAATTTTAGCAGAACTTCAGAAAAGTTGTAAGTAACCGCGAATTGATTATACCTCATATTTAGTCTATGGGCGAGGTGAGAGACGCTTGTATGCAATATGATCACGCGGGAAATCGACTACATCCATTACTGTTTTGCTATTCCGGTCCGGGGCTTTATTGCCTAAGCCCGTGGCATCCACCCTAAGCATTTTTTTTAAACGCAATGTTAATTACGACCGTCACTATTCTAGTAGGCGACAGCAGGACGGAAATTGCCCTCAATTCGAGTTAATGCCGTGCTAATTAAATTTCCTCACCCGTAGTTGGCCAATTATTGCCAAAGCCTTTCATACTCTTCCCGAATCAGCACGTTATGGTTAAGTTGGTTTCAGATCACAAGAGGGGCCCGGACTGTCACCATAATTCTCTCCTCAATCAAATGTCGATTAATCCGAGCAATTGCCTTTCCCGAACGATTTACGCACGCTCTCCGTTATGCGCAGTAATGCTCTTGTCATGGTAACAGTGATCGATGGCACATAGCCACCTAACTCGCAAACTAGACAAATGTGGCTCCATACCTTTGCAACACACAAGAGAGAAGGTATTTTTGATACAGCTTTAAATTAAACCTTAATATAATTATTTACCTGCATGCCTATCAGTTTACATCCTACCAAAATTTGCTTTGGGAACATAAAAGGGTTCGTAAATTCAGAAACCTTTCCTATTATTTTAATACTTGATTGTAAGAACGACAGAGTAAATTGTTCCGTTAATTCCTAGCTAAATCTAACTGCAATGACCAAATCTGTGATATAGTGCGACAAGGAAATGTATTAGTGTTACAAACAATTGATTATTTAGAGGTAACATGTATGCAAGCTTTTGTATAAATCTGGTGATCTGATTGCAACATATCTGCGTGGTAGAACTGTTATTATTTGGCCGTTCTTGTTTGCGAAGGCGAGACACGCCCGCCTCGCTTGTCACTGGTCGTCCCAGTCCCAAATAGTTCACCGTTATTAACGCACGAAGATTTAAATGATCGTTCGAGTGTTGTCTGTTGGTTGCGTGGGTTTCGCAATGTCTACGGACGCGACCGCATTCAAATTTTTCGGTTGCCGTAGGCGAAATAGATAACGTCTCTACATCCCGAGGAGTCGCGTTCTCTTCTCGTACGCCGTCACTCACAGTTCTCGCACCGGCCGCCATGGTGGCGAATCGCGGACGCGCAAAACGGCGTAAAGTCGTTGCTCTCTCAATACGAATGCTGCGTGCAGACGGCGAAAGGCATACTGACGGTTGTCGCTACCGCCATCATCACCGGGGCAACCCCCTCAGCGCGGGGGAGGTACAGGCCTGTGAGAGCCCTTGTCTTCCCAAGCGGTAATCTTAATTTAGGTCTGGGTTAGGGGCAGCTAACCCGCCCCGCCCAAGCCTTCATTCTGTGTGGCAGTTAACCCGACATGCGCGGCGATTCACATGCCGGGTAAGTTGGCCACTGACAGTTGTCACTAGCTGCAGATTGGTATACAGGATGATTCTAAAATCATGGGACAAACATTGCGGGGAGGTAGAGCTCACTAAAACCAACAATTATTGTATAGGAATATATGGGCGGAAGTGACGCGCTGAGGCACAAACACAAAAACATAACACATTAACGGAAACATAAAATGTTCATTAGTAGCATACTTAACGAGTGATTCCGCACAGAAAATGTTAAAACAGTTGCTGGAAATTCATCCACCAACAGTCACGCATGCTTGGCGACCTCTATATATGGCGTGATTGGCTGACAATGGTGGCGTGCGTGAAATACCCGGCGTATTTGAATCTGTTCGCCAATCACTCCACCGACTCTACCAAGCTTGCATTACTGTCGGTGGTAACAATTTTGAGCAATTATTATAAACATTGCTGTAAAAAGGCATTTAGCGGCGACGTTGTAAATAAACAATGTGTTGCATTTCATGTGTCATTTTTGTGTTTGTGCCTCAACGCGTCACTTCCGCCCATATATTCCTATACAATAATTGTTTGTTTTAGTGAGCTGTACCACCCCTCAATGTTTGTCCCGTGATTTTAGAATCACCCTGTATATGCTGGCGCGCCCGGGAACGGCAATCGCGCGCGATAACCGCATCCGCTCCATTTGACGAAGCGTAGTTTTCTCACGTTTTGTCGGTCCAAATGAAACGGAGAGAATGTTTTTCGCCAAGTTATGAATGTGGAGGAAAGTAACGTATCCCTCATGGAGTGCACGAAAGTCTGACATCCAGATGAATATTTGAGATTAAAAAAAAAACGTATTCATTCCTATCCCCTACCTTAACGGTCTAAGGCCTTCAAGGTAGCGCTAACACAAAAGCATTTCACCCATTGTTTAGATAAAATAACAGTAACGTACGTTTAAAAGACGACTGTATTACAACAGGGCGAAAAAAAATACAATTTACTCCAAAGAGAACTATTAACTACTATGGCAAATTAATATACGGATTTCTCTTATACGAGTCGTTCCAGTTCAGAAATTCGAAAACTGCATACTAAAACAAATGAAACTGATAAAAATTGTGAGCCAAGAGGAATGAGTGCTGTTAATTACTGTTTAAGAATTTTGCTAAGCAGTACTGATAAAATAAGTTAATTCCAAATAAGTTCACAAATTCTACTAAACTCCGTCCCAAAAAAATTTAGAGTATTCTGTGCAAAAATTGTGTATAAAATAGCTTAACGTTTTTATGAGTTGGTGTCTTACCCACATTATATTTGGTATTGTTAAGCAAATGAGTTTCTTTAAATGTGAGTCACTGGTTTCATTGAATAAGACAAATATCCTCTCCAGTTATGACGGAGGATGAATTTCCACTTCAGTAATCGAAGCTTTTTCCTTTGTCAGTGCTCACGCGCCTATTGAATTCAAATCGGTAAATTCTTAACAGTGAAGCAGTAATGCTAAAAATTGAGATAGACCACAATTTAAAACAAAAATCATTAGTTCGATACTGAGATTTCGATGGCCTCTTTGAGACTCTAGGTGAGTAACGAGACGGGTGTTCCGGAGTGCACATAACCAGTACTGAATTTGGTGAACCATACACATGCACATATGAAGGAACATACACATTTCAGCACGCAATATTTAATGTAATGCCTCGCCACGTTTAATATGAACAGGTTTATTGGTTATAGAGATTTTAAGTCTCTCAACCAAAAATTTTAATTCCTGCCACTGTTTATTTTTAAGGAAAACGCATGAAAATCTGAATTATTATTTCTTTTTACACCTATTAAAAATTATAAGGGTAAAGTGACACAGCAACAGGTAACGTAAATAGAGTAACACAATTACTCTGGAAACCGGGG
>NQII01010979.1:0-17200 GCA_002778355.1 Clitarchus hookeri
TGTGGCTAGTGTGGAACTCTTCACGTAGTCCGTGGAATGTTCGAGCATGTCAGCGCTGTTGGAGGTCGCAACTGCGAACTCCTTTCATGACACAACTTGTTCGCAGCTACACACGTCAGTTTCGTTCCAATTCCGCCGCATCCTCTTTGATTGCTCCTTGATGCTGGTGAATAAGTCACGTCAGTGGGCACGGACTTATATTCACAGCACGTAAACTATATGATTATCTATCGCCTATGGTAATTTGTACCGATAATTTGGCGACACCAGCCTTAGGCCACTGCTTCATAAATCAGTGTCATCCACTTTTGGTAAAAAAAAAAAAAGAAGAAGTTTATATCTAGTTGTACCTATAAACTCTTTAGCTCAGATCAACTTTCGCGACTTTATGGCTTTGATTTCAACACATGTTAGGCGCCTGCCTGCGAATCACAGATGTTTAGTTCAGGATGAACATAATGCTTGTTGGTCCATTCAAGTACATGCTGTTCCAGATAATTCAACGCTTTGCAAAACTACTTTTGGGAATCGTTACTATCCCTACCTGCATATATTTAAACTTCGTGTGCGCTGTCAAGTTAGCAACGATGGAGGGAAAGTAGTTCCAGTTGTAAACGTTGAATTATAAGTATTTGGTAAACATTTTTCAGTTCTGAAAATTATATCTTTCTTATACTGTTTAATTTATGCACGTATATATAAGAATTATAACATCTGTAAAATATCTTACTTTTCTAATAAGTTCAAAGCTTTACTTGACCAATTCATGAATGAAGTGATCAGGCCTATGTCAATTCTAATTTTGCATGTGGCGGAAGAATACACAACGTCCATGCAAGTAGATCTTAAGCAGGGTTTTCAAAAGTGCTCAGTTTACCATCGTGTACAGCATTTGCCGAAATGTGTTCTCACTAAGACAAGGCCAAATAACTAAATGAAAAATATGCCTGTAGGTGTGCAAGTAGAATAATTAATTTATGGCTGCATGGAACTCTTTTTTTGGGAAAATCGGGCGTTTCTATTCATAGCTAATACCAATGAAGGAATCGCGATTGTAAAGTGATCAGGATCGATAGTCGCCTCTCATCACGGTGAGATGAGTTCGACTATGGGATAATTTCTCATTTTCACATGTGTGAAACGTAGCGGACGGTGCTGTTCACGTGGCAGTTTTCTCGGAGCATTCCCGCCCGCTCCCTCCATCTACATTCCCACTCTGCTCTATCTTGACGTCGTGTCATCCCAGTCAGCACTGGAAATCACGTGCCAGACAAAGCAATCCTAGCTAAATTTGAAAAAATGATGGTCGTGGACTGTTTTTAACATGGTACTCAAACCAGTTACATAACACTTATGAGTTAGGTTGTCCTGCCGTCATAAGTAAACTTACCTTTTTCCCCATTTCTAGCCTAAAAACTTAACTACACCTGTGTAGGATATATTTGTTATACTGGCTAGGCGTATATTTGGATCTAGCTCTGTCGTATCTGTAGAAATCAGATTTCAAATTTGTGCTGTCTCTTTCTCTCTCACACACTCACACACACTGCGAACGGCCAAAAGGAAGTGGTAATGAGAACTTATTTCCACGTCTATACTACTGTTTGACAAGCAGAAGGAGGGACAGCCTGCGAAATATTCTGATCTCAGAACCAAGGCAGAGAGGTGGGTATCCCCCGAGTTCAAGAGGCGCTAGTTTCGGCTCCAAGCACTTGTGTTAGAGCCGCTGGTTACCTGCCACTGCCTCGAGGACTGTGAACCAGGAACACACGTGTCTGAAGACACACGGTGGATCACGTACAACTTAGCACACATGATAAAGTACTCATCATGGAGGCACATCACCTGGGGCGTACACACTGCTGTCGAGTTTAGCCCAGCAGTTGAACTCGTGACAATCCCAGGTCTCTGCACATGGGCACGGGCTGACTGGCCTAAATCAACATTTGCCACGGCTGAGATTGAACCCAGGTCCCAGTAATCAGCAGCCTTAGGGTCCTTCTAGTGCGAAACATTTTTCTTTCTAAATTATGAGAGTATTACACGGTTTCGAGACATATCAATGTTAACTGATTAAAGTACCAAATCGTTGGAAAAATTACTTTCATCACGACTTTTAAACATAAATATGAGACCTTTAACTAAAACAAAAATTAATTTTAATGTTTAAAATATTATTCTGTGACGACGTTTGATCAGCTAAAGAATTTCTTGATGTCACTGGAGTGTCATGTTGGCAATTTATTTCAAACCTGCGATAACTGTAAAATCATTGACTACTTCAACTTACACTTTTATCTCAAAAGTTAAAATTAAAATACAACTGGACTGCTTACAATACTACTAAGAATATAATGCTGTTTTATTAAAATGGCATAGACAATTATTTCCAGCAGTAGTCCAATTTATTCATTTAGTTACTTTTTTAGATTTGTACAAAAATGTATATATTTAAAATTCACATAGTTCATAAACATATTAATTTTACTGTAATAATTTTCTACTTCTTCCAGACTATTATTTCGTTTTACAAGGAAAAGACCAGGGAATATATAAAACATTTAGAAAAAAAACTCCTACTCGTTAACACTTTGAACGAATGAGATGTCACTGCGGAATCTGTTCCCATTTTTCTACAGCTGAAATTTTTTCTTTCGTTGCTTTCGGCACTCGGTCCCTCTCACAGCCAGAAGTCAGGAAGTAACTAGTCTTGACACACTAGCTTGTGTTGCGATTGGCGTTCGGTTTGATCTACGCCTCATGAAGGGATTTCAAGCCAGTAATATAACCACAACAAAATATGAGCCGAAACGAGTGCAACATCTTTAGGACATATGTAAAACTAGCATAATGCAGCAATCTCAGTCAACTAAATAGATAAATAAACACGGTCTCTAGTATACTAAGAAAACTTAAAAAAGGTCAAGCTAGCTGTAAGTGACTCTTCCTGTCCATTCTTAATCCGAATACTTACGGGACTTACTATGAGAGACTGTAGAGTGTGAACTGCTCATCTCTAAAGACAAGGGTTGGAGTGGTGAGTATGAGGGCTCGTAAAACACTCACGAGGCGCTTGGAGGCCTATAGACTGGTTGATTATTTACCAAGTTAATAATTATTTAACCTTTAATATTATAGAACTAGCACAATATAAGGAATAGATTACGTTCCAGTTACTGCAATGCCCTTTGTTTTAAGCCAGGAAAAAGTCACATTCAACAAGTTAATTTACTACAAAGTAATTTATATTCTTGTAGTGTGCAGGAACTCGTTTACGCATACTCATTGATTTAGAGTAATGTTTTTGTGTTTGTTTTACCCGTTATCAAAAANGTGTGCAGGAACTCGTTTACGCATACTCATTGATTTAGAGTAATGTTTTTGTGTTTGTTTTACCCGTTATCAAAAAAGTTGTCACTGGAGAAATATCAAGAAATTCTTCAAATCCCTATAGCTAAAATATAATATTACACTACTTATTTCGAATAAGAGTAAACATTAATTATTAATAAATTAAACCGAACAGATTCACGCCCCTAAATCCCCAGTCTATGANTTTCGAATAAGAGTAAACATTAATTATTAATAAATTAAACCGAACAGATTCACGCCCCTAAATCCCCAGTCTATGTACTATAGTAATTAAATTTATAATGCAGGAGTAAAATATTTTCCCGATTAAAAGAGGAAAAAATTCTTTATTGAGAAATCACCACCAAAACAAAACCTCCAATAACTGTATCTCAAGGACACGCTAATGTCGCGGCACATTCTCCTGCCACGGGCCTGAGTGTGTCTGGGGGGAAAAAGTTTTCGCTGGTTTCCTTTCGCACATGGCTGGTGCCTGGGGGGAGGGCGGGAAGAAGAGGTATAATGTGAAGTAGAACCGAGAAGACCGAAGTGTGAGGGGAGGAGGGGACATANACTTGCGGGCACGTGCACCGGGGATGTATGATAACCTGCGCTGCCACTATCAGTATTGCGGGAATGTGCACCGAGGATGTATGATAACCTGCGTTACCACTATCAGTATTGCGGGCACGTGCACTGGGGATGTATGATATCCTGCGCTGCCACTATCAGTACTTGCGGGCATGTGCACCGGGGATGTATGATAACCTGCGCTGCCACTATCAGTATTGCGGGCACGTGCACCGGNGGTGCGCAGTTTTCGTAGCTCGGTCCTCCGTCATGCAGTGCTCATACTCACTCGCACTCCCCGGCCAATACACCCGGCTAATGGCAATCCAGTCATTTATACAATTCTTCTGAGACATTACGTCCATTTCAGCGTCCACGAGGATGTGGTTCAGGTCCCCTGATGCCGCTAATGGACCGTTCCCGAGACGACAGGCGGGGAGATCCACGTGCAGCGCACTCCATCATTCTCGGCTCCCGCTGTGCCACATCAAGGGCGGGATGTCCTCATAACCTGCGCTGCCACCATCAGTACTTGCGGGCACGTGCACCGGGGATGTATGATAACCTGCGCTGCCACTATCAGTACTTGCGGGCACGTGCACCGGGGATGTATGATAACCTGCGCTGCCACTATCAGTACTTGCGGGCACGTGCACCGGGGATGTGTTTCTGCATTCCAGGCACAGAGACACGGTCGTGCAGTGCTCCAGAGCTCAATGTTCTCAACTTGAGTGCAGTTATTCCCTCGTTTTACGCTTTCGTGTTCAAATGTGATCTGTAACAGTGGGACTTTATTACACGCAATGAAATTCCGTAGATAAACTATAACTGTATGGTTTTAGTTTTTTACTTACTCTTAAGGAAACTGTGAAGGCAGGTTTCAAAAATGCGATTTTATGCTATTTTCACAAATTTATGTTAGATTATACATCACTTAACACCATAAAAACGAAAATGCACAGGCTTAGGTAAAAAAATTGTTTATATTTTCTGACAAAAATTAGTATAGCTAGTGCGTCTATTTGCTGAGATAAACTTGAGCACGCAAGCAACGAATATACAAGAAATATGCGCTGTCCGCTATATCTCAAGGGCATATATATATATGAAACAACTACTTTTTTCACGAACTACAGATACCTACGCCAGCAAAATGGCGACACTTTCCAGCAACGCGTCGGAACGCCATTAGCCGTCCAGCACCTGGTAATTGATTCTCGAGCCGGCAGCCCAGCCAATGAGGAATCTTCGGCAGCACGGCATATCCAATCAGACACGGGGCTTGTTTCCAGAGTATGCAGCAGCCTATAAGCGAATGCGTACGCACAAATCATAGGAACCGGCTTACCACTTGGTTTCTCACGGTAAACTGAGCACTTTGGACATCCCTGCTTACGATCTACCTGTATGAATATTTTGTATTCTTCAGATATATGTAACATTAACATTTTATTCATGCATCAGCCATGTGAAACTGTGGAATTGTTATTAATGTCAATATTTCACAAATCGGCTAACTTCTATACGTGTATGCATTTAAAATAGAGAGAAAATAAATCATATCAGTATTCACATACTTGTTATCTGACACCTTTAGTTCCACGTCAAGACATGAAACCACTTTCCCTCTTTCGTTCCTAATTGTACTGGGCGCGTGCCACGCAGTGATCTAGTTAATATATACGCAGGCAGGCGAAGTGGCAATTTTCAAAGATAGTTTTCAAAATTGCTCACTTCATTGTGAACAACCGTCACTTGCGAATTCTGGGAATTGTCATTGCATCTTCGGAAACTACGCTGACTTAGAACAGGAAATGACGTAGTGGTCAGGTATACGTCATCGTTCACTGGCTCTGAACAAATCTCGAGTCTAGTCAGCTCTGCCTTGCAAGGAAATTTATAAACATTTACAAAAATATCATAATATCTCAAAATTGTTATAAACTTTTAACAAATTATTTACGAGTATCTTTATACATACTCTGTCGTTCTGCTTGCATTGCCAAAATTTCAAATTTCATTGTCGTTTTGTTCGAGTTAAAGCTAAAACTAGGGACTTTGCATATGATTTAGATGTCGAGACATAGAGTGGAGAGATTTCGGCGGGCTCTTTACATTAAGGGCTTGAGAGAGGATGAAGGTAAAGTGAGGTGAGTACGGAGCAACGCCGGAAATTGCAAGGGTGGATGAAACGGGAGATCTTGGAGAAAACCCGCTGACCAGCGACATCGTCTGGCACTATTGAACCAGTTTCGCCTGAGTGAGAGGCGAGTAGTCTAACCACTACACCACCGCGGCCCCATGTTGAGATCTGAAAATAGTTTCTGAGTAGTCCTGCGGCTAGACCGACACGCACAAGGACGCACGTTTCTGGCGCTGAACGCATTTTCAAGAAACGCCGAAGTATCGTCGGAGAAGAGGAATGGGAAGTAAAAGAGGTGGGGAAGAAGGAAAGGACGGGGAGGGGGTGAGGGGTGGCAAGAGCCAGAGGAACGATGATCAGTCATTATTTTCCGGATCATTTAGCGCATACTTCATACAGTCCTCCCCCCTTCGCAATGCCGTCCGCCGTGCCTCACCCGGTCACAGAACAGGCGGGTCTACAGACAAGGAAGGCCCTTGATGTCCCAGCTTAGCCACTGATGAAAGTTGATCACGTTAAAGTGAGTAATTTTGAAAGAAACCAATTGAAAATAGTCACTGTCGGTAACTGCATGTCTACTATAGTACACACTGACTCACAGTTAATTATATAGCGAAGTAAAGTAAATAGTTATTGACCTTATATCGTATGGCCAGTGTAATATGTTAATTTATGGCTACTTAATGGTAGGGTTTCTTCTTATTTATACAATAAAACCACAAATTTTGCACATTGTTAACAACTTTACTTTCCTAAAAATTACTTCGGTTCAACTTGAATGGCGCATGAACAAAGTGAGACGGTTCATAGCAATGTCTATCTTAATTACAGCGGAAGAATACATAATGGAAATAAAAGTATATCCCATGCGAGACCTTCAAAAGCGCCCAGTTAACAGCAAAAATTCTTTACACTGATTGGCTGCTAGATGCGCCTGGCTGTATATATCGGTTCGATCAACGACAGGCAAGATGGAGGTGAACGTTCTGTTACACTGTTAGAAATATTTGTATTTACAGGGAAATGTGTATGAAAAAATACAGTGAATATGCGAAAATACGATTCGTAATGGTATGAAATAGATGTGAGCTTTTTATATACAAAATATGGAACCGCTCCAAATTTTTAACAGCTCGGAGTGTCGGGTGCGTAATTTAACTGACTACGATAAACCAAGCGTTTTTCGTCGCTGTGACTAGAAAATCGTTTATATTGCAGTTAGGATATTTACGGCACTTAAACCTGGTCTATCAGCCCGAGATATCTGCAATTGTTAGCAACACTCAACTCATTCAAACGTTACTATAAAATGAAAATGTTTCATGCTTTGTTTGCATATTTATAGCAGGTTAACACCGCTATTATTTGCCCGGAATTAGTAATATATTTATAAGAGACGCATTATAAAAGCTTTCTTATACAATTGTTTATAACAGCATAGTGAACCTTAAACATTAGTTCAGTAATTCTCTTAATGAAATGGGTTTACACGAAAATCTAGAAGAAAATTTATGGAAAGGTTCTGTGATTTCGTGGATAGTTTTGTAAAATTTTTGGAGAAACCAATATTTAATAAAAAAAACTAAGTGTCTGTAATGTTAGCAAAATTCCTCGATAATTTTTTTGCCAGTGCTACACCGTTATTCTACGAATTTTCTTCTAACAGTGTACTCAGAGCAGTTGCGTGTTTTCTCTGCTCAATATTTTTGAGCTGTGTTTGCTTACGTTAGCATTTTACAAATTTTTCTCGTCCGAATGCAACTTTACGTTTTCTATTTTAGTCTCAAAATGTATCTTTTAAAAGGTGTAAAAGCTCTGTTAAGACTGTTTCACAATCATTCATGAGTATGAAATTCCTGGCACAGGCTTCTTAACATAGTATAGAGAGAAGCAGGAGACTTTAATGTGTATTATTAAACAATGAAACGACATGGTTACAACTGCAAGTGCTATGAGGTTAGTGGACGAGATGCAGACTGAACGTAAGTTCTGCGTCTTGCGTGTAAAGGCGAGCAGACATTCAATGTGAGTTTCTCAGCGCTCACAAGCTTCTTCGCCTCGGATAAGAATGTTATCTCCAAACAGACGGCGACCTTCAAGGGAATGTCTCGCCGCAATTTGTTTTCTAGAGTGAGTATCTATATCTTTGGCACATTGTGTTCTAGGCACTAGATAATAGTACCCTAAAAGTGGTCACATTGTCATACAATGTGTTTTGAAACTGCATGTCGAAATTCAAACCACGGCGTCTCTGGACTAATGTAAACAATAAATCCTAGTGGTAAAATATTCGGAAAATGCATCTTGTATTTTTAAATAGAAATGGAAGTCAGCAAAACAAGAGCCGGATTCTGCAAATTGTAACTGGCACGGCATGTGGCGACCTCCTCACCTCTACATACGCCGGCATTAAGACACGTTGCTCTGGAGATGNATTGTAACTGGCACGGCATGTGGCGACCTCCTCACCTCTACATACGCCGGCATTAAGACACGTTGCTCTGGAGATGTCCAGGCTGTACATCGCCTCTACTGTTGTTTGTGTTTCGCTGGAAATAAAATGCAATTAATGCTACTGAGTTGCTAATTTCCCATTGTCCATGCAGTTTGACACCCACGTACTAACAGGCAACCACCAGCGGCGTCCATCTACCTCGAGTGTATGGTGGCCTATGCGCAGGCGCTCTCCGTACGGCGCGCCAGCTCCGGTCGCCTTCGTGATATGCAACTTGCTGTGCACGTAGGTACGTATAGCTGCGGACTCCCGGCGCTGTTTTGATAACTTCGATTTCAGTTTTAAAATTCTGGATGAAGTTTCCAAACATTTTGCTAGTGAGATTTGCTATTAATATTAGCACATAGATGCATTTGTTTGAATTTCGACATGTATTTTAAAAAACACCTTGTACAGTATATTCACTGTCGTAATATCCTCCGAATGCCGACAGAATATCATAAATAAGGTCAGAGGTCAGAGAATAATAAAATACGGTGAATATCTAGCACTGTAACAAATGATGTAGGAGGCCGTTATTCAGACCTTAAAATATAAGACATTAGTACATAATTCCCATTTTACTGGACTTGTATGGGGTGAGGGGGGGGCACTCTCGGAACAGGCTTCAAGGTAGAGCCCTTAAGCCTATCCGTTACCTCTGTAGTTTCATTATGATTAATCTTGACACTATGATAGGTTTTGAATAACTGCTCTGTATTGCTTTTCTGTGGTTCTACCGTTTGCATTCACGATTATGTTCCTTCATTTTAGTTGTCTATCCTTCTATCAATATTACGTGATATATATATTAGTCAAGCGGAACATGGTACAATTTAGACACATGCGAACTGTTGCACGGGGGTTTAGCATATTATTCAAGGTATATTTGTTTTATGTGTCCGAAAATTTATTTTATTAATTGTATTTGGCAATTTACCACAGCAGTTAAACAAGCGCGAGAATTTTTTTATACATTTTTTAAAGATTTTTTCTTTTATTACATAGTTTTATTATTACCAACTTTCTGCATACGTTTTTCTCTTATTTGTTTGCTCACAACTATGTGGGAGGATGAATTATAACGTTGTAAGAATTGTACGTTATATTTATTTGCTAAATTTAAAATGTGACACATTATTTTAGGTTTTCATGCTGTTGAACTGTTATAATTATCATTCAGCTATTATTTCTAATAAGTGTTTTGCGTTAGACATTGAGTCCCGACAATTGTCTGAATTCTTCGTTATTAACACATCCACGAATGGTTGTTTTCTTTCTTTTCCTATTTATATAGATATTTTGTTCCATTGTGAAGTCAAATCTATATTCCAGGTAACGTGTAAATTTGTTCTCGCCATCGCACAATATTACGAGTGCGTCGTCTTCATATCTGAACCCGCATTTGCTTATTATTTGGCTCTAGTCGATTGCAATTGTTCCAATGTTCGCTAAGATGTGGACCTAGAGTTGAACAGTCGAAAGCCTGTGTAAATACATATATTCTGGAGATACAGTTTATTCTGGCGGGAGAATAATGTATAAGTGACGAATTGTTCTGCCATCTTGGTCGTTTCCTGCCATCTTGGGTTTTGATTTAGGCATTATTCAACTAGTTAAAGAGTTTCTCTAACTGGAAGCCTAGTGAAAAGAGAAACATGTAAATTGATCATTATGTTTTTTTTTGCCTTAACGAGATATCGTTGAACTTTCTTGAAGTGAGCTATGTTGTAAATTCGTAACTTGAGGATATTCAACGTGCGAATGCAATCTTTTGGTGTATGGCTAGCATTATACGTACACAATAAACCTGAAATAGTGTGAACTGAGCCAAATAAGAGAAAAACAGCGAAAGTTAATAATTTGGTTACAAGTGCCAGATAACTTATTAATAAGTATAATGGCTGAATTTCCCTGACATATGTATGATTCCCACTGAATGTCAGACATCTCACTAGCTAAAGTCACTTAGTCCAAGTTCATTTGCTAGATTTGCCAGCCAGTAGTAGCTTATCTACTGGCTCCCAGAAAATGGCATTTCACTGACTCATTTCAGTTATTTGAGCTTAGAGCAGATGGATTTCTAGGAGAGTAACCTCGTACCTTTTCGCTAGCTTACTGGATGTGAAATTCCTATTGAACTGTTTCACACCTACTCTTGTGAAACACGCGCGCAAGACGGGGTATCAAAACAATTAGATAGTAGACTTTCTGCTACGTGGCTCAAATTATACATATGTATTGATTTCAGAAACACTTTGATACCAAATTGGGCATAGCAAATTTTAGAAAACTAAGGACTGGGTATGAGCCATCACTAGTCTTTCCCCTGACCAAATGGAAGTTGTACTTCAATGTTTGCCGTCACCGGTTACTAAATATGTAAAAGTGATTGTGACGTAGCACACAGGATACGCAGACATTGTAACATTAAAATAATTAAGTTTAAAACATTACATCAAACCGAAAAATATATCAACAAGTGGCAGAGTCATTAAAATGCATAGAAACGTCGCGAAGTAAATTGTATTAGAATAGGTAAAATTAATTTCATATTAATATTCGTGACCAATAACGAAAACTTACTGATACAGCGTAGTGTGATATAAAAATTTTAACTATCGTAAAAACCACACCACACGGGAAAACCATATATTTTCCTCCCGGGGAAAGATAGTCACTTATATTTTTCTGTGCTGTTTCTGATTAATGCATCAACTACACTGATCTGGCATAATTTCCCTGCCGCAGTGTAACTTATTAAAATTCTGAATAAATTACTGTTACGTCGGCAAAGTGTTGTCACTAAGGTAACAAGAAGAATTTTGGAAGCATATTTATACTTTTATCATAAAAAAAAACAGTCACCGTTTTTAATAAATATTCATAGCTCCATTTTAAAATCGCGGTTTGAGAACGAGTTAGTGGAAAGAATGATCAGCTCCTCGAGTGGTGATGTAAGAACCGTTAAGCAATCCAGCAGTCTAGCAGAGCCCCTAACACTCTCGCACTACCTCCCCCCTCCCCTCCTTCTGCCTCGACGTCGCCGACTACGCCTTCACACACACTCATACCACTTACCTACACCTCACACTACCTACCGTCCTCCCCTCTTGCCCTGACGTCTCTGACTGCGAATTCACACACACACCCCCCCACACACACACGCGCACACACGCGCACACACGCGTGCACACACACACAGACACACAGACACAGATACAGACACACGCAGACACACGTACGCAGACACACGTACGCACACACACATACACCCACACACTCACACACCCACACACACCCACACACACACCCACACACACACACGCGCACACACCCACACACATACAGACACAGACACACAGCCACACACAGTCACATACTCACCTCGCAGCGTCCTGTCGACAATTCACAACTCGCCTTGTGCCTGGTAGCGCCACAATGCGAGCTGCGGCCAGCATCTCTGCTCTCCAAGCACTCCAGGTGACGTCACAGGTCACAAAGAGCAACGCCGAGTCTCCGGAGACACGCTGCCTGGGATGACGTCTTTGTTCTCCCCCCGCATCTCGACTTGTCAGAGGAAGGGCTGTGGCATTGTGTGGGTGGTCGTGCGTCACTTGTCACGTGCACAATGTGCGAGTCCACGACACACCTTTCCCAGCGCTTGGCTGCGCTTTGCGCTCACGACAATACTGGTATACGCTGTTCGTAGTTAACTAAGCACTTCACCTAGCAACTACTTTCCTCCACTTTATATATCCTTCTTATATATTGTAAATATATACATTGCTGTGGACCTCATTGCGTTCCATATGCGTCGTCCATGTAGACAGAAACGCTAACTTCAATGTCATACATGTCAACATTACACTCGCAAAAACAATCAACGCAACACTTATAATTAAGAAAATATTTGTATTAATCAATTGCATACTTAACTGGGAGCCTGTATATCAGTGTGTACTGTTATGTATGTGTACTGTTATGTTATGAAAGTTTAGTTTCAAAAGTTCTTACTTTACCACTGCAGTAGAACTTTTGTGCATAAACTGTTTATCATAGAACTTAACATAGAAATAGCAGCACCTTTTTAACAAACCACGCTCTTCATATCGTTAAGATTAATTTCAGAAAGTACTACTTTCACGATTATCATATCAGTTAAATCACTCGCAAAGAAGGCTCTAATATATGTGTCAGATGTTCCCTCCTCATGGAACACCACAGCCACGTAACACAACCTCCACAATTCACAGCCCAGGAATATGTAAAAGGACGAGAGGCATGTGATTCCAACATGATCTCAAAAGATATATCACGAAACATAAATATATCTTACGCCATACGCCTTTTAAAGTCAGGTTAGAACAAAAACTATTTAAATAACAATGTCGTAATATACAATGCAAATATATTTTGTAGGGTTTGTAGATTCTTGAAGCTTATTATTCATTTCTCAGTGTGCCACTCTTTAAGCGGTAACCGACCCAATGAAATTGCATTAAATTGGCTACATATAAAAGTATTATATAAATTTCCTGTTTCCAAACCATTAATGTCTCGTACGATATTATATCTACTAAATGCATTGAAAAAATATATGTCCAAACATTTATCTAATCTAAAAGTATTGCAACTATAGGCGAGAGGCTCCTTGCTACCATTTACCACTTCCAGCGTGGAATGTATAGAAAACTGAACACTGATCTTTGAAGNTAGGCGAGAGGCTCCTTGCTACCATTTACCACTTCCAGCGTGGAATGTATAGAAAACTGAACACTGATCTTTGAAGCTGTATAGCAACGGGAGATGATATTTTTTCCCAACCACACACAAACAGTAATTTTTTTATTTTCATTGTTGGACTGGACTGACTCAAGATATGTTGCTCGAACGCATACTCCCAGTCTCATGAATGACCTTAACCCAGTCCACAATTGATAATACTCTCTTTATTATACATCAAAATATAAAGGGAGTTATCTCTGGGCAATACAGACCCTCACACTCCTTCACAACCTACTCTTCAACCATCAAAGTCCCACAATCTAGATCGTCTCCAACATTTCTATTTTACCGAGCATTTCGATCCCCATTTCAAAATGCACTGGTGTCTGAAACGCGCCTAAATGTCTCTACTGAAGAGTACATCTGTTCCGAGAAAATAAATACTTTAGTCGCGCGTCTCAGCTTAGCACTGTTTCCTTCCTTCGCAATGACCTGCAAGTTCCAAAATATACTTTGTCTCTAGCCTTTATCTTTTAAAAGAATCTCGTCACTCCCCACGACTGGGTTCCAGCAGTAAACTCCGGAAAATGTTTAAGTTCCACATGAATACATGTATACTCGGGCAGCAGCACTCTTATCTCTCCTGCAGCATCTCCTTCTTCAGCACCACATCTGGTCGGCGTTGTCGAGTGTTGTAGAGACATACCTTGCTCTGGACGAAGCACAGTCTGGACCAGCCTAGCTCTGATGCACTTCCCATCAACCCCACGCATACAGTTACTCGGAACAAAGGACGAGGAAGAAAAAGGCTGGTATACAACCATTCAGTGTCTTACGTACACACACACAATCATAACTGGCTATCATTATGGCTGCTTTCTCCTTCTGCTAGTGACAGGCGCAACCCGGCGATTCATCTGCCGTGAAAAATCTCACTGCGCACAGCTGTTCGGAGCAGTATTCTTTCTTTCTTTCTCTCTCTCTCTCTCTCTCTCTCTATCTCTCTCTCTCTCTCCCTCATTCTCTCTCTCCCTCATTCTCTCTCTCCCTCTTTCTCTCTCTCCCTCTTTATCTCTCCCCCCTTTCACTCTCCCCCTTTTTCTCTCTCCCCGTCTTTCTCTCTCTCCCTCTTTTTCTCTCTCCCTCTTTTTATCTCTCTCTCTTTTTAACCCTCTCTCTTTTTAACTCTCTCTCTTTTTATCTCTCTCTCTTTTTATCTCTCTCTCTCTTTTTATCTCTCTCTCTTTTTATCTCTCTCTCTTTTTATCTCTCTCTCTTTTTATCTCTCTCTTTCTTTTTCTCTCTATCTTTCTCTCTCTCTTTTTCTGTCTCTTTTTCTCTTTCTCTTTCTCTTTCTGTCTCTCTTTCTCTCTCTCAGTACCCTGTCAAACATGCTGCAAATCGAAGCTAAGCACCAAGGGTGATAGAACTAAAGTACGCCATAATCCCCATGAAAACCCGTGGAGCCAGACCATGTGCGACGAGAACATCCGACTCAAGTTAATTAGTCTACGATATGATGTGATGTGATATGATGTAGTGTCAACAAAAAAAGTATAGTGGTACTTCAAAAATGTATTCTTCGCAACACCCAGAAAAATTAAATTATTGGCAACAGGAAAAGTGTAATCAGCCAAATGATTATGAAAGCCGTAAAGTGTAACAGAAGGCACTTTTCTTAATCGGTCCACACATTTTTGAGGCGTGGAAACTTTTCAATTCAACTTAAGGCAATTTAAATACGACGTTGATTATTCATTTCAGGTGCAAACTAAAGAATATTCTGTCTAGTAGAGTGGAATATCTATAAGCTCTTTCATTCTATCACAGCCTGCTAAAAGCAAGCATGGAGAATGGGTTTATGGCTTAGCTGCAGAAGTAGCAGTCAGCTAGTTATTTTCCCAGAAGCGGCTGGTTGCATTTTACATGAACATTTACTTTTAACGTGCTGATTTAATACCGTCCAGGAAAGTATGGTTCTTTTATATATATTAAAAGCACATTAACTATCACAAATTTCAACCAATTCCAGACTTCTGGAATTGCATGGAAACTGCAGAATTAGCTGTGGGTAGCTGGAGTGAGAGCCAGTGAAGGGAATTGCTGTCAGCAGTCGGCTGAAAACATGCCTCGTGGCCCGCTTATTTCCGAGTGGAAGCGTCATGCAAGAGAGTTTAGCAGTCCAGCTGCAATTCCAAGGATGCGGTTCGAAGGCAGAGACATAAGAAGCATAACAATTTTAATAATATTTTCACAAAAGTGGAGTTCGGTTAACGTGTTTAGGAGAACATATGATCATAAAATATTTTTAGAAAATAGATTGCCCAAATCATAGTGCGTTATAAAAGGACCTGACATTTTTAAGTAACGCTAACATTTACGCATCACTTTTACCACACGAACCACTCAGTTTGCCTACCTCCAAGGCATAGGCCGGACACCCTTATTTGTATGTGTTGTTATCAAGGGGTGGGGGAGGGAGTGGTGGTTACTCGAAAACGCAGCAGGTTAGAGTATTGCATTTGGACATAGCGATTAATAATCCGTATGGCAATTTTAGGTAATGCTTAGAGCTACAACATTTACTGTGATGTGAGGCTATCAACTCCTATTTTATTTATGCTATGATAAGTTATTAATAATTGCCTTTTCAGCGACTGATGATCTTTTATTTATACATTGTAAAATTGCGTTCTCTTTCATCTTTAATATTTTCCTTGACTTTTTACTAAATGCTAGTTACTCTCCTATTTTTTTAATGTTAATAGCATTCTTACACTACTCACTTTAGGACAAAAATTTTATATGAAAATACCACCCAACTGCAGTTACGAATTTGGATTCCCCTTCCCACCAAAATTTTAATTTTAGATTGTTAATTTAACTGGGAACCATTTAAAGGTAGATATCAAAAATTGTTTCCTGTTGAGTGATACGAAGATGAGAATACAAACTCTTTTCTACATTCAAGCAGTTATCATCTGCTAATTGACAGCCTGTGTCAAACCTGTCAGGCCATGATATGGACGGCATTCCGTTCCCCGTTTGTTAGTGGCTTAGAGTCCTGGACGATACGTCAAACAGATAGTCAAATAATTGCAAAACGATTTGCTAGCGTACAAGTGTTCAAAGTCTAACTCGACCCGAAATTAATCCTTGAAATCCTTAGACCTTTGCCTATAGGTAGGAGACCTGATTTTTGCGAAAATGGTTTCACCCATGCTACATTTTAATATATGATGTGCATACGTGCAGTTTTCTGTTTTCTGGAGACCGTGGTGGTTTTTGTCATAATATATTAGCGTTTTTGTCTCGCCAGTGAGAACAATGTTTCTACGGCAATGAATATTTGTGATTCACCAGCAAGCACCACAGACGTGTAGCAAAACAAATAATCCAAAAGTGAATGTGGCACTAAGCTAACATTATTTCAATCACGTTCATGTAGGAACTTTTCGCGAAAACAGGGTATCGCAACCCGTAAACACTGTCTATGCGGTGGCAAGGCATGGAGTACAAAAACTGAAAAAACTGACGGATTCCTCTGCGTACAAGCTTTTATCTAAAAGAACCAGGGTCTATGCTACTCTTTTCCACACGTCATTTTATTCTTGCTGGATAAATTTGATACAGTAAATTATTTGATAACTGCTGGAAAAATTTTACAGTTTGTTAATTGACACCTGCTAGTGGAGAAACTTGAGCCAACGCATTATTTAACACGGGGTGGAAAAAATAGAGCGAGTATAACATATTAATTGAGGTGTAATGATCACCCAGTACAGGAACAACAAGCCACCCATGAGCATTTGATGTTTGCATGATTGTACATAAGACTGCTGAGTGTAACGCAGAGGTGAGTCACCCCGCGAGTGTTGCAGGTGTGTACGCGCGGGCGCGCAGTACTAGCTCTG
>NQII01010979.1:17235-29506 GCA_002778355.1 Clitarchus hookeri
GGACCGGAGTCTGCAGGGGCGTGATGTGGCGCCTCGTGGCGGGGATCGCGGCCAAGAGGCCGGCGCCATTACCAGCACGTGGCACCAGCACACTCCACGTGAACTCCGTCCCCCGTCACTAGCCATCTACCTCCCTCACACGTCACGCACCTAGGTAACCTCACTGCTGATAACCACACACGTCAGTGAAGCAACAGCCTGGAGTTAACAGCAAACATACTGTTTGTCAGAAAGCTCGTAGTTTCACAATGCCCGACAATGGTGTTCATTACGATTTAAGAAACGGGATTATGCGTTTTTACTATTACATTTTTTGTGTTGATTTTTAACACCAATTACACATTAAAACTTGCCGATTCTTGTGACACCGAATAAAATAAATTTTATATATCACTCAGCTTCATGTTGTATTCCTTTTGTGCGGTATTCCAGTCAGGACTGTTTTGTTTTCAAGTGAGTGAAGCGATTTGGGCTGCTCTTAACATCGGGACCTTGTACTCTGTGATTCCGTGTGGCATTTGTAACCCTTTCAGTAAATATATGTTTACATAATTTTAGGCGTTGCAACAAACACATATTTTTTTTCTGACCGATATAAATATATCGGTGCTTTATGTTACTGGCAGCAGTGGTTTATGAGGCTACGGAACACAGTCTCAGCAGCGAATGTCGTCTCCCACACGTAGGGAACCTTTCTCTTTGGACGGTGTGTTCTTCTGTGTACAATACAGACCATTCAAGTCACTTCATTTGCAAAGTCCTAAACAGATATGCCAGCCTTACCCACTCAGTCTTTTACTTATATTTGGAGGGGGAGAACTTAACATCATCTTTATTATCTATTACGTTACCTATTAATTTTTTTGTAACACATATTCAGTGCTACTGAACGTTGTTCCCAAATATATCACATTTCTCAACCGTATTACACAAAACAAATGTTAGTGATTTAAACGGCGATACTCACAATTCTGCTTTATATGTAACATTATTACGTTTTCCATAATATGTTTGCCAGACTTTGTAATGCCCAGCCTTCAGCACAAGGGTGCACCATAAAGAAAATCGCTTATGGCCTGCTGTAAAATGAGGGTCCCGGAGTTTATCCCCAGGGAAATGATTGATTTCAAATTTTAAAATTGTAGTATTAAGCGACAAGTTGTGCCAAATTAGGATATTATAGGAAAACCGTAGTTCATATAAATTACCAACATACTGTTACTATTTTCTATCAAAGTTAGTGGACTAATCCAAGTTCGTTAAGATAATCATAATATCCTAATTTTATCTACTATAACTACAAACCAAATTCTCTCGACTCAACATCTTACAATAAAATTATATCACTTGATATTTACATTCCATAACTTCAATAAACACAATTTACTATTACCTCAAATAAATTAACTTAAATAAATAATTAAAAATCCGTCACAATTGACACTGTACCAAAACCTATTCGATAATTTTACAAATTATATGTCCATATTTGACAGTTACAATATTTACAATGATGTCTGTAACACAATATTTTTCATTCACACCTCAGTTTTGTCCATGTCCCATCAGTCCGCAGTGTTCTAGAGTTCTCCGAGCGCCCTCATGCACAGTAGTCTTCACTCGTCGGGTTTCATGCGCTCTCGTCCAATCACACAAAGAACACCTCGTCCACCGTCATCTCGCAATCTCCCGTCGTCGTCCGTCCCTCACCGCAATTGACTTCGTACCGCACTCAACCAGATGGCCTCCGCCAAAAACTGCAGAAAATCCAGCTGTGGTTTGTATTTATAGGGTATCACTTAGAAATTTCTCTAAATGCCGCATTGAGCCGAGGGTCCTAGTTCGCAGAATATTCTTGCGCAACATCTACGCTCGTCAGCTTCTCCAGCAGAAGGGAGGAGAAGCGTCTGTGACGCCAGCTAGGGCTCGCTGATGTCAATCATTCCCCTGCTGCTTGCCCCAGGGGGGGGGGGNGAGGAGAGGGTCGAGGTGGGTCACTTCTCACAGAGCCGGACCGCGCATAACGGGCGTTCGCGGTCGGTGCGAGCTAAAGAACGTAAAACTGCCTCCTCCTTAGGTCTGTTCTTCCCGAACAGACTCTGAAACATATGAGCCTTCATAGAGCGCCAGTTGGTCAATGTGTACAACCTAAGACTGTTCTTTCAAGGAGTCCCGGCAACAGATCTGGAAGGAGGTGTCACTTAGTCGCTTTAAATTTTGGTAAGGCTTTCCCAACATCCTTTGCCCTGTGATGTGTTACCTCGAAGGTATTTCCTTCCCTACAGCCACACTTGCCGTCCTTTCTTGAATGCATCGTCTGCAACTCCCGTACCACATCGAGTGTTCCTCTTGATGCCACTAGACACCGTGGTATGCTCGTCTCCTGCCCGTCACCGTGGCCCCCACCCATGCCTGACGCATGTGCGGCGCCAATTCAAGGTTATGCTCGTATAGTAGTTGTATACCCGAACGAAATAGGTCACATTTATATCAATCATGTTATTAGTCGGGAAGTTGTAGTGTCGGAGTTGGTCACCCTGCGAACTGTTGCTCAATACCCAGTTGTGTACATCCTTTCGCAGAGATACCTGTGAGGTAGGCTACAAGAAAGTTTACAAAACTTATAAACTGTAGTATCGAGGTACAGTAAACAGCAAACTGCTTATAATACTGCGACGCCAGCGCTCGTTGCGGTAGACATTTTAAGAAGTCTCGACTCTGCAAGGTGGCATGCTCTATGCCAGGCTCTGCTCCCCTCCATTTCCCTCCTCTGTTCTCCCCCCTGATTTCCACTCCTTCTGTGCTTCACCATAACGGGGCAAGTTAGAACAAGTATCATGTTTTAGAATTGTAATTTAGCCGTCTGTTGGACGTTGGCGCTGATTAGGAACTTTAAGATTTACTTCGTTGTCTGAGAAGCCGATGCGGTTGAGCAACATGAAACGGTAAATCGTGTTCGCAGGCGTTANTTAAGATTTACTTCGTTGTCTGAGAAGCCGATGCGGTTGAGCAACATGAAACGGTAAATCGTGTTCGCAGGCGTTATATTAGTTGAGCAAATTTGAATGTTTTAATATTGTATGGCAGGGTTTATGTTTATCTTCTGCGTTCTGTGAGTTGGTGTTTTTTCTAAATTTTAGTTTCGGTTGCCAGCCCAAATTTGGTTTCTGTTTAATCTCAGACTCTAGCTTTGTTGCGTGTTCAGTTTTTTAACGTGCCGTGTTTTGTGTTTGCTGTGCAAGAATTGTTTCCAGTTTTTTCAATATGCTTTGCGTTCAGGACTTANTTAAGATTTACTTCGTTGTCTGAGAAGCCGATGCGGTTGAGCAACATGAAACGGTAAATCGTGTTCGCAGGCGTTCTATTAGTTGAGCAAATTTGAATGTTTTAATATTGTATGGCAGGGTTTATGTTTATCTTCTGCGTGCTGTGAGTTGGTGTTTTTTCTAAATTTTAGTTTCGGTTGCCAGCCCAAATTTTGTTTCTGTTTAATCTCAGACTCTAGCTTTGTTGCGTGTTCAGTTTCTTAACGTGCCGTGTTTTGTGTTTGCTGTGCAAGAATTGTTTCCAGTTTTTTCAATATGCTTTGCGTTCAGGACTTANTTAACGTGCCGTGTTTTGTGTTTGCTGTGCAAGAATTGTTTCCAGTTTTTTCAATATGCTTTGCGTTCAGGACTTACGCGTTAGGCGTAATTAATCAATTAGTTTTAAATGTATTAGTTAATTTTTATATTAATTGCTGGAGCATTGTGAGTCATTTAACTTCTTTCACCGATAATTTTATTTTTATGCAAATATTATTAAATATTTTAATGTGTTTGTATTACAAAAGGAGTTTTTACTAGGCTTTTTAGACTGCCCTCTTTTTTCCTAATTGCTCAAAGTTAACATTGTCAACGTATTTAGAATTTTGCAAATTTTTATGTTTTTAAATTGATTGTATTCAAGTATAATTGATGATCATGTTTGAATTATAATCAATTCGTCTGAGAAATTTTATGAATTCTCTCTTACGTATGCAATTTCGTTGTTAAACTTTTATTATTGGTAAATTGTAGATTTTTAAAATGAGTGAGAAAGTCAGCTTTGATAAGTTGTAAGAGCTTTAAATCCCTTTTATTGGTGCTACCAGTAATTGTAAACATATTCTATCTTAATACAAGCTTTTAAAATTGTTGTGCGTTTTAAATTTTTTGTGTACTGGCACAATAACATAAAATGTGGGTCCTGCAGACACCAGGAAATTCCTTTGATTTCCGTCAGCCTCTAGGGCCGTGGTGGCGTAGTGGTCAGACTACTCGCTTCCTACCAAAGCGAACCTCATTCGATTCTCGGCGGGGTCATTCCCTGATTTTCGCCGGATGATGCCGCTTTTCGAAGGGTTTTCTGGGGGATCTCCCGCTACCTCCCGCTCCTGGCATTCCGGCGCTGCTCCATACTCACCTCACTTCGCCCTCGCCGGCTCTCACGACCTCGCTGTTAAGAGCCAGCTAAGTCTCCCCACTCCACTTCAACAGTCTGATGGCAGACCCCGCCTCCAGTGCACAACTGGAGCCGATCATAACAAGCTAGGACAGCAACCACGTGGAGAGTGGACTGGACTGCGAGGCAGGTAGGCGAGTGTCAAGGCCAGCCCAGGAGCTCGTGGAGGTACTCCTTCTGGACGACGAGTCCAGAGTGCGAGACAAGGCGAGAAGTTCCTTTGTTTAGCGTGCTCCCTCTAACCTGATACAACCTTCATTGTAACACCTTTGTTACTTTGGCCCCGTAACAGGACNTTTGTTTAGCGTGCTCCCTCTAACCTGATACAACCTTCATTGTAACACCTTTGTTACTTTGGCCCCGTAACAGGACCGATTGTAGCAATGTGTATAGAGTATACGGCTAATTAGTTAAGAGTTTAATTTTTTTTATCTGGCTTTATTAGTGACGAAGTGAAGTATTTCTCCTTTTTTTACATTTTACCACGTACAAATGAGATCCTCCTCGAGTTTCAACTGTCTGAAGTTTCCCATTCCTCTTACTTATGTGATAGAAGTTGTATTACAAAAATAAACCTTTCATCAACGATTCCTCGTGTGTCGGTCTCACTTTAACCCGTTCTCCCCTGAATTAATGTACGAACGCAAGTGTTGCAATAGTTAAATTTTTTGATGGGCGCTGTACCTTTGTAGAGCGTAACAAAACTTACTGCGTGTTCGTTGACGTCATCAACCACTCACACACGAGAGATGCAGAGACTCTAACCAATCAGATTACACCGACGGAAGGCGCTTATGACACCGACATGGCGCCGAGATTTGTTTTTCACGTTCGCAGCACGGTGATACGGGCGACAATGAAAGGCGCGCCCAGTGTCACATCGCCCCTACGAGCAAGGCGCAGAACCAGCGATAGTGCTTCCATCGTCACCCTTTGTGGCACTTCATTACACGCGACACAACACTGCAGATATAACTACGACTCTACGGTTTTACCTTTATCCTAGTTTTTAAAGTAACTACACAGGCTAGCTATGAAAATAACGTTCATTCAAACATTTGTTATATCTTTAATACACTTAATATGATAAAAACAAATCTGCTAGGGCTTAGGTAAATGGTAGTTTTATTTTCTGGCGAAAAGTCGTAAAGCCAGGGTGTTTACTTGCCGAGACAGGCGAGGTCGCGCGTACAACGAATGTACGGAAGCCACTGTACGCCCGCACCAGTTTGTAACTCCTGAAGACGTGATCACGTGCGGAAGGAGTTTTCACGGCGGCGGGCTTCAAGGCGACGTGTCGTGTGGATAGAGGCGGCCATTAACTATTGATCGAGGTATGTTTGCCGGCGGCGGACGGAGAGAGGCCGTGATTGAAATGCATTAAGAATAGCCCCGGCCACCCCCGGCCGCCTCCGGTCGCCGCCCCTGGGGCCGCTGTAAGGGGGCGGCCGGAGGTCGACAGTGACACATGTGCTGCCAAGCACGTGTGTTGACCTCGCATGCCTGGCTCAGTCCTGGCGTGAACCAGCCCAGTGATAGGCCTATGGCAGACGAGGAGATGACTTCATACTTGTACTATTAACGTCAGTGATTCTCTAACTTCTGTTCATTATGTACCACTTTAACATTATACGCGTTTTCCATTCACGTACCAAAATATAAAAACAATAATTTAACAATTCCAAAATAATTAAAATATTAATTAATAAGACATTATTGTATTTTATTAAATTTTAAAACATAAAAGAACAGGGAAAGTCACGGCACAAATCTTTGCAAAGGAAATAAAGAACTGCATTAACAATGTTCATAAAGATACATCACAGTTAAGTGAAAACTAATATTGCATTTCGAAAGTTTTGTGTGTCACCAGTAGTCCGCTTATCACAGTTGGACCACCACTGTGATACTCGCAGTGAGAGTGGGAGAGTGAGTTATTATCTCGGACACACGCCATCGCAGAGCTTTGTGCTTCGCAGGTAGGCGTCAATGGCTAGAAAGTCTCCTAACGAGCAGGCCTAGTTCAGACAAACGGGAACTAGAGAATAATAGGTCACGACCTCTTTTAAAAAATACCCCAAGGATTCGCTTAAAGTGAGTTATAAAAAACTCACTCTAATTGTTTTGTATGTTTACAGTAAAAGTCCTTAAAATCTATTTTGTCAAAAAAAATTCTGGTACTAGAAAAGTTTCCTTACTAAACGTGCAAGAGTTTTGTGCATTTGTTGTATAACAATTTATAGTATTTTATTTCAACTAGCCCTACAAAGCAGTGAAAATAAATAATTTTTTGTGCTCTACAATTAACTGTAATGAACAGACGACAGAGTAGAGAAATAAGTCCAAATTATTGTTAAAAAATTAACCGTGACCATTCCCTAATCTCATTGGTCGCTAGGAGAACCAACCACAGGGGAGATCCTCTAAAGCCTACCATATAAGAATATTCAAAAACTCCTGGCCACTAGTTAAGTACCCCAACTGGCAAGACACACCACGGTGCGGCAGCCGAGAGTCAAAGACAAACAACCTGTGTGAATATATCTTCAAGAAGTTAAGGGGGCGCATGCGTACTTACTTCTGCTGTCAGGAAATGCTGGCAATTGAAATAGTTCAATTCATAATGAGTTTAAGATATGCAAGAGAGGGCAACCAACCGACTTATTTAACCTTGAGCATAAAATACGTGGGTGAAAGTCAGGAACAAAACTAGTAAACATCCAATACAGCAACCCATTGCCACATAGAAGAGACGTTTATTATTGAGTTAATTCCCCTTGCATGAATAACTTTATGAATTATTTTTAAAAATACATCTCATTTGTGACTTGCAAAACAAGAGCTTGAGATTATCTGCTCTAACGATATTGATATTAGAAGCAATAACTGGAGAGACAAAACGAACACAGTAATACCAACGTGGTAATTTTCTTTATTTCTGTCCAGTTTAAACTGACACAGCAGCCGCGTAGTTTGATTCCCGGGGTGCAAGAGAAAGTGCTTCCAGAGAGTCGGCTCGAGGGCAGCGTGGGCCAGTTCAGGAGAAACACGAACAATAATGGAGGCATGGATCGCTCAACCGGGCAGCAGATGAAAGGTCAACATCACGAGACATGATACGCACCTGGATCACTCTACAGATTACCACATCAAAGGAAAATATCACGAGAGACTTGTGCACGAGTAAGTGCCAGAATCACTCCACAAGGTGGTAGGTGAAAGGAAATGAACACGAGGTCGTCCCTGGATCACTCCATCAGGCAGCAGATCAAACGAACATGTCACGAGACACACTACACGAGTATATGTCTGGATTACTCCACTCCTGTGAAAACCCGCCGAGCAGCGACATCGTCCTGCACGATCTCAACGAGTGACAATCCGGGTGCGACCCCGCTGGGAATAGAACGCGGTTCACCCAGGTGGGAGGTGAGTGGTATAACCACTACACCACCGTGGTCCCTTTGGTTTTACACATTTCACAGTTACGAGTTCTGAAATTTCTTCTACTCTAATTTACTTGTAGTATCACAAAATTGATCTCGGCAACTACTTCCGAAAGCTCGGTTTGTAAGAACACCAAACATTTACAGCATGAAGGTCCCTTGTTTGATTCCAGGTGAATACACTGAAGTCAGTTTCCCATTGCCGCTGTAGGCGAACGCCCGAGTAGTTCCTTAATACACACATTCCTTATTGTATAACATAAAACAGCTGTGCTGATGTGTAACTGATCCAACTCTGTTAGCAACTACATAAAACTTGAACTAATAAAAATTAACTAATAAGTCTATGAAATCACCGGCAGGGAGTTGTTTTTACGGAGCTGAATTCTGCAACTTTACAACGAACCTCCAAACATGAACACAGTAGTGAATGACAGGATCACTGGTTCCTGGCAGTGATTTCGCTGCAAGCCTACACTGTTACTCCTTTTCATACTCAACCCTCAGCTGTTTATTCATTGGCTTCTGCAATAATGCAAGCATTTTTTTATTCCCCTTTGTTGTGCNGCGCGCGCAGCACTACGTTGTCACGTAAAATCTTCGCCCGTAAAACCGACTTTACAGGCAACCATTTTTTTATTCCCCTTTGTTGTACGTGGCAAGATCACATAATTTCTTCCTGTTAATTCCTGGCTAAAGAATTTTTCACGGCGTGGCAAAATCACTGGTGTCCAACGGCAAAGGTTTCACTGGAGTATAAGTGTTTCAAGTCTGTAGCCTACCAACGGGAATGTCAGATAAATTCGTGTACCTCCATCGATGAATCATTTAGTTTAAGGACGTGAAAACCTAACTTTAAGTACGTACGAACACATTTTATATAGTGAAATATTTTCAAAGAATGTTCTGAACATTAATAGTTCCGATTAGGGCAATAAAAACATTTCATCACAAAATAAACACATTTTCACTTGCTACTAGCAGGTAAACATACGTCTTTCTGTATTCGGTTCGGGGAACATTTCTCACTTAGTAATATCTTGGATATAATCAAACTACGGACCTAATGCGTGTTAAGGTAATGACTGCACTGGTTTTCCTTTGAAAACCTTTTTAAGGACTGCTACTATTCAGCAATTCTGCAATGTCAACAAACGACTGTTTCAGCTAAGCTCATACCGCGAGAATAATAGTTTCTAAAGAAAAGTAGACTTTAACTAAACTTTTATTTAGAAATTATTATTCACGCTGTATCATAAAGAACGTCGTTTTGTAGGGAAATAATGGTTTTGACGTAGAAATAAAATGTGTTGCAGAGTTGTGAGTACTATAACTAGACTAAGTTGTAACTTATAAAAGTACATATTTGCCTTTATATGTTTGTAATTTTTTTCTTAATAGTACCTCAATTTCAAAATAAAATATTTATGTGCCAAAATTTATATTGACTTCTTACAATTTCAAGAAGGTATCATTTAAATTTCAGGGAGATAGCATATTTTTTATTTCAGTTTTCTTTTTAATGCTTTCATGCGCCAAATATATTCATTAATATTGTCACCANTCAGGGAGATAGCATATTTTTTATTTCAGTTTTCTTTTTAATGCTTTCATGCGCCAAATATATTCATTAATATTGTTACCAATTGAATGAGTTGTTAAAAAGGAAAAAAAACCTTCTTAGATGGAATGCTGAAGGCACTTTTTCGTTTGGAATAGTTTTTGTCTAATACACAACTTTGAAATGTTTTTTTCTTCCACCGCACTTAAAATTCTACGCCGCAAGCTATAACAGTAGAGCAATTAAACTCATTTATTGAATTATTACTTATAAATATTGTAAAATCAGTTAATAATATTGATATTTCATGTCCCTCTTCAGGTTGACTTTCAAATGTGTTTGGAATGTAAAATAATTGTTTTGTGCATATTAGATATCATGCACTCTTAATATTTACAGCAGGTCTACCACAATTTTTGTAATATAACTTACAAGAGCACAATAATTTGGAGATATGACAAGCGAAAATATTTTATTAGGTAACCTGTGCTTAAAGTCATTTAAATATTCACCAGGAATAGAAATATCGGTTATATTTATTGTGACTAAGAGAAAACATACCACCTTCTATTACACTTAACACCATTCTTAGGACAACATAGTTTTCAAGACAATAAATTGAAGATTACATTTTATGTTGACACAGTTTTATTGCCTACATTTATGTACGCAGGCTTCGCTCTACCACAAATAAGTTAAACTAGAGAATGATATAGCATTATTTAGCGAAAATCTAATACTGTTACATAACTTATTAATCTATAAATATTTGAAATTAATAAAAGGTGTGTACAACAAAATTATAGCAAAAATTACTACAGAGGAAAACTAAAACGGGACCAGGCTTTGGTGTTGTCGCATAACATATACACGATCAATAAGCTATAAATATAATCTTATATTACAGAATACTCGCACACACACACACACATGCGCATTAAAATGTTATCTGCAAATAGGCGATAAAAGAAGTGCTAGCAAGCACGAATGTTGTAACTTGTGCTATTTATCCTCTGCTGCAGTCTGCGTACGAAATAAAAGTTTCATTGTAGCCCGCTAGCAGTATTTGCGAAAAAACAAAACGTAGAAACAAATCAATTCAATTTCGAGTTGGCTCAGCGCGGCATGGCCTCGTGGGAGTCGCGATTTGCGTGCCTGTTGTTTGCGAGCTCATGGCTTTGTGCGCGCCGCCGAGGCCACAGGCCGCGTCCATATGAAAAAATGCGGTCGGCGGTGGAGGGTCGTGTTTACCCAGTCTGGTCGAATGTGACGTGCGTTCGGGGCGCGGAGAAGGGGTCGGGGTGGTGGGGGGTGATTTGTTCGTGAGTATCCACTGCTTCCGATACGCCATGAATGTTATATGAGGTGCAATACGCCCCCTCCCCTCCAGAGTCGCCAACTTCGCAGCACGCAAACAGTTAATTAGCGCCTCGCTCGAGTGCGGGCGAGAACCAGTCAAGCTGTTCGTGAGTGAGTGAGTGAGAAAGTGAAGACATTCGTATGGCTCTTAGCACCGGGGTCTTGAGAGCTGGTGAGGGCGAAGCAAGGTGAGAATGGAGCAGCGCCGGAATGCAAAAGCAGGAGATCCCCGGGAAAACCCGCTGACCAGCGGCATCGTCTGACCAGGGCTATCCCGTCGGGAATCGAACCCGGTTTGCTTAGGTGGGAGGTGAGTAGTATAACCACTACACCTCCGCGGCCCCTTGACACCGGTATAGTTCCTCCCAATTTGGAGGTTTTCGGGTGGAAAGTTTCCTCCCCGATTGTCGAACTGGGCATTGTGTAAGTTTTCCTCATTTACACCTCGGCATGTAACGACGAGCTACCAAAGGAAGCCTCAGCTTTGGAAACAGAGAGCCGCCTCGGGTTGCGCCGCGATATGTATGATGAGAGTTGACAGGATGGCGACTATGAAGCCGCTGCCATCGCCCGCGCGGCGCGGCTGTCTTCACCGCATTACCGTCCACAGAAACACAGTCTTGTATTAGAAATTACCTAATGTTATTGGACTCCCTTACAAAATGACTAACTAAGCAATGAATGGAAGTAACTAACCCCAGATATATATTTTGCACCTGAGCGTTCATTAAGACAATAACTGTCAGGAAAGCGGATCAGGTGGATTACGGTATGCAACCTGACAAAAACCACACTCCCCGGTTTACGTTGGTACAGTTCGACATGACCTGCCTTTCGTTGTTGGTAACAATGCCAGAATTTATTCCATGCAAACAGCCAATATCACTCATTCCGCTCTTAATCTGAACTTGTGGAGTGTGCGTGTCATTACTACGATCTTCCTTCTTCCTGGTCTGTGTCAGACTTTCAAGCCTTGTGCCTGTTCTATGTAACGCTATTTAAAGATCTTTTCATCTGGTCAATAAAGTAGAAAACACAGCTGATGCGCATTAAAAAATTCTTCAAACTGTTGCGATCTTTTTCCAAAATTGGCTAAAAAAAAACTTTTNCATTACTACGATCTTCCTTCTTCCTGGTCTGTGTCAGACTTTCAAGCCTTGTGCCTGTTCTATGTAACGCTATTTACAGATCTTTTCATCTGGTCAATAAAGTAGAAAACACAGCTGATGCGCATTAAAAAATTCTTCAAACTGTTGCGATCTTATTCCAAAATTGGCTAAAAAAAACTTGTTTCTATCTCGCATCTTCGGAAAGTCTTCCAACGGGAAATGTAAATCAGTTTCTTGGGGTTCGCATGGCAGCTTCTCCTTCCGGCATGATGTCTTCTGATATTTACATTATCACTGCTATTACCCCCCCCCCC
>NQII01010979.1:29630-55686 GCA_002778355.1 Clitarchus hookeri
CCCCCTTTTTGCTATAGGAATACTTTGGGATGACTAACGTTCTAAATTTAATAAAATGTAAAATCTAAAAACCTCATAACACTTTATGCCTTTCCCAGGCTTCGGCCTCATGAATTCATCCACGGTGGTCAACTTCACAAAATTCCGAAAACAAATATTTGTATTGACAGATCACACAACTGGATATGCTACCATATGTACTCAATCTTCATGTTCATTCACGCTATCACATAGCCTTAATAATGTAGGGTTGCCGTAGTGAAACTTAGATACTCGAGTCGCCTCATGTACGAAAGCATTTCATACATTGATTGGCTGGATTCCACTACTGGCCCAATGAACAGTTATTCCTCCTATATATGTAGGTCTGTGTATTTTCTCATTTCCACCTTTACTATAGTCGAACATTTTCTTCATTTAAATTGCCTTAACATTAATCAAATTTGCGTTACAAGGGGGTCTATGGTTTATATGCGAGTCCACAAAGCATCAACAGTGGAGGAAGTGGCCGACCAACCATATCCCAGACATGNGGGTCTATGGTTTATATGCGAGTCCACAAAGCATCAACAGTGGAGGAAGTGGCCGACCAACCATATCCCAGACATGTTCGATGTGTGACATGTCAGGCGAACGTGCAGGCCAGGGAAGCAGTGGTACCCGTCATTCATTGAAGAAGGCTTGCCACTTCCTCGCCACATGTGGTTGGAGATTATCCTGATGAAATATGGCAGGTTGAGTTGCATGAAGGAGGGGCAGTACCTCGGGCTCTAAAACCTCTCTGATCAAGTGG
Organism: Clitarchus hookeri; assembly: GCA_002778355.1. Classification (NCBI taxonomy): domain Eukaryota; kingdom Metazoa; phylum Arthropoda; class Insecta; order Phasmatodea; family Phasmatidae; genus Clitarchus; species Clitarchus hookeri. Next base: position 30,424 of record NQII01010979.1, read on the forward strand.
TTGCTGTTCATTTTGCCTGCAATACGTAGAAGTCGAGATTTCATGTTGTATCCATTAATGCCCCAAACCATCACACTTGGCGTTTGTCAGTTATACCGCTCCACAATGCAGGCTGCCAGATTGCGGTCACCACGGTAGCGTCTAAGACGTATGCGGCCTTCACTGTAAGACAGGTTGAAGCGGAACTCGTCCGAAAACACTACATTGTGTCACTCAGCACGCCCGCGACGGTTTTCACGTGCCCATTGCAGTCTGAGGTGTTTGTGGTTCCTGGACAATAGAAGCTNCACTCAGCACGCCCGCGACGGTTTTCACGTGCCCATTGCAGTCTGAGGTGTTTGTGGTTCCTGGACAATAGAAGCCATTTTCAGGATAGCCGTGGTAGCCTTTCTGCTTACCAGTCGCCTTAAATCATTCCACTGTGTTAGCGAATCTTCAATATTTAGACCCGCGCTATCAACTCTTCGCTTTTTATCATTTCTTGAGAAATTTCAGCGACTTTCACCAGCATATTTTTATGACCATCGTATCGACAAATTAGGCATCTCCTACACCGAAAGTTCTAAAAAAGGTCACACTTCAGACATGCTGACACAAATGTAGCGAAAACTCGTGAGTGAAGAGATTTGGGTGGCTCTTAACATCGTAGTCTTGAGAGACGATGAGGGTGAAGCGAGGTGAGTGAGGGTGGGGGAAGCGGGATATCCCCAAGGAAACCCGCCGACCAGCAGCATCGTCCGGCATGATTCCCACATGCGAAAATATGGGGGCGACTCCACCTGGAATCGAACCAGGTTCGCCTTGGGGGAAAGCGAGTGGTCTAACCACTACACAACCGCGGTCCCTAGAGTAAACTCATAAGATGCTTCTACATGTAAGCAACACCGGCTCAAGAAGCCGGCTGGCTCCCCACCTCGTGACGAGATTCAGCCTGCAGGCGACTTGTGCGTGGCGCCATCACACAACACAGGTAGGTAGGGCTACCGGTTGTTCGCGGAAATATTACAGCGGATAGATTTCAACACCCTGTGTGCACACTTGCAGTCTTAATTTGTCTCCGCTTGGCTTTGTGTGATGAGAGTCTGTTACATGAGGAATGGAATCATAATTAAGTTCCTTCGATATTGACCGTCCGTGATTCGCAGCCAGACAGATAAGGCGTGTATCTATTCAAATGAATCAATCACGAAAGTAGTTGTGGAACACAACTTGTCCTGGAATATTTTCACGGAAAACAGGTGCCCCATCATGTAGGCTGTTCATGAGAACCTGAGCACTTTTTAAAATCCTGCTTAAGATCACCTCGTCCTCTCAGGACTCATTTCTATAACAGAGAAGGCAAAAGTACGGAAACAACAACGTGAAGGAGACGCATTAGTTATAAAAACAATATTTTTTTAACAACAAAGCACAAAAGTGTTGGTTCCTTTACTTGGAAACGAAAGGAGGCGAGGACACAACGCTTCAAATGCACGTGAAAATAAACTGGCAGACGTCAAAAAAGCAGTTGTCCTGCCGACTTTAGCAAGTAACTGGAACTAGGTTTGTCAGCAAGGCATCGGCATCCATTGCGCGTACAACCTGCAGAGAGCAGACGTCAAAAAAGCAGTTGTCCTGCCGACTTTAGCAAGTAACTGGAACTAGGTTTGTCAGCAAGGCATCGGCATCCATTGCGCGTACAACCTGCAGAGAGCAGACGGTCAGCACTGCAGTCGCCATCAGCCAGGTGTCAGCAGTTACAGTCAGCCCATTGTGGCAGAGCCTTAGCGAATACCTACAGTGCATTCACGTCGTACTGCAAACTCCAGTCGCGCCGACCAGCAACGTGACTGAACGCAGTCACGAACACAAGGAGAGTGAAGAGNCGTCGTACTGCAAACTCCAGTCGCGCCGACCAGCAACGTGACTGAACGCAGTCACGAACACAAGGAGAGTGAAGAGGAAAACATTTTCCCTCCCGATAATTGAAGTCATTGAATGATTGATTTTATAACTGATCCAACTCGGAAGTCAAATTTATGGAAATTTTTGTAAGGTACGAGTTGTTGCAAATTTGACCTGAAAGTAAGTTGCTTTGTCTTACCTCGTATTAAGATAGAATCTTCCTTGGTATTTTACTGACTAATTCAAAGGAACTGAGATACGAGAAGGGCAAAACGTTTATTGTCACCAAAATTAGTAAAAATGGACCATGTAGTTCCACATCCGAGGCGAGGCTCTGAATTGGTCCCTTTCTGAATGACATTAGCCAATCAGTGCCTTGTAACTTAATTGTCAGCCGTTAGAACCGGTTAACACCGCTAGCGAGTTTTTTTAAGGCTCATTCGTCCCACGTGACCGCAGGTTTGAAAGCCGGCTAAGCAGTGGATATGTTTGTTTTGCTTTTTCACGTAATGGTAGAGTAGTTTTATAAGGAAGTGGTCCCCAGGTGAGCTTCACGACGTAAATAACTTTTACAGACTTTCGCGGCTGTTGTCTTATGGGCTGTGGCCGCGTCTCTGTCCTATTTTATCGCGTTGTTTCGAAAACATTGCAGCCTCCAAAAATCATTAGGTTCATGGTGTTTATGGTTAACTGTGCCCTTTTGAAATAGTTCTTCGTAAGATATGACTGCGCCTACATGCATATATCATAACGGGCGCACTGACTAGCATGTGCGCCGTAAAGTTGGTAATGCCGGAGGGAAAGTAGTTCCATGTCTTCAAGTGGAAAATTGTTAGGCAAACATTTGCGAATATCGAAGTGACTTATTTTGCTGTATGTTATTTTTTTTGTAAAGCAAATCAGTGTAATAATTAAAAACTTTGTAAAATTCTACTGTTAAAATAAGTTCACAGTTTCACGTGACCGATGCGTGGACAAAGTTAGTAGTCACATAGCAATGTTGATTGTACACGTTGTGGAAGGATACACAACGTGCAAACAAGCAGATGGCAAGCCGAGCTTTCAAAAGTTCTCAATTTACTGTAGAAAGCCTATAATAGTTCCTCCTCTTGTAGCTTGAAGACGGATACTGCTATTTGTTCCAAAACAGTGACTAGGCTACAAGCCAGAAACCAAGAATTTCAATGATATTAAGCTGGAAGTTGTGTTGGAAAACTTGGAGAGATGCACACACTCACGTCTTGGGGTAAGCGAGGTAGCGACGGGATGCAAGTGCGAGAGAGACGAGAGAAAACTCACTAGCCAACGGCAACGTCAGTCATGTTTCCCACTTGCGTAAGTTTAACCAGACCCGCCGAGGATTGAACCCGGGCTTCTAGGCGATAAACAAGTGCACTGGCCATGTGGCGCCACAGCCCTGGGAGGATGAGTAAAGAAAGTGTGCGGCATTAAAAAAAGTCGAGCACATGAATTGAAGTTCACAGTATTCTGCTAGCCAGCATAGAAAAGTTCAGGATGATAAATGCAAGATAATAATGTTTCGTCCATATTGTGTGCGAATATCTTGTCAGACTGAAGTATTTTGATATGATTTTATATTTTTGACTAGGAAAGGTTTATGGTAACTAAATTGTTATTAAATACAAAAACGAACCGCGATTTAATTAGCTCAATACAACTTCTGCTTTACTTAAATGATCTTGCCATTTTATCTGTGTTATTACAGTCAATTTCATCTTAAAATTATTATTAATTCTGTGTGCGCGGAATGACACAAAGTTGTGATTTCATTAAAATTATCATTAATAATGAAATTGCAATACCTTATATTAGAAAGCATTTGTGAGAAAATTGTTAACATAATTATAACTGAGCTTATAGGCCTCTAATGCATTAGTTCATATTGTATACTTGAAACTGAATACGTTATTAAATAGGTCACATAGAGTCTCTGGAGTAAGTTAATTCTAGAATCTCAGACTTTCTCTATAGGTACAGATGATTGTTAGGTGTGGTCATTTAACTTGTGAAAACCAGTTATCGACACTGTTGCTACACAAATACTGTTAGGATCGTTAATATTATGTTTATGAAATATTCTAAACATACACTATATCATCATAGTCTATGCATTGCATATACACAACAAGCTTGCCAACTATGAAAAAAGTTGAGAGAGCACTGCTTTTTCTAAACTCGGTGAAATATCACTAGAGGCACAGCAAATAATGTGGCTCTCATGAACTCACCAATTCAAACAAATGTGCGTTCCGTAACGGAGCGCACATGAGATCTCAGCGCCGCCAAGTGGTCGTCGAGCAAAACCACGTACAAAGTTACAATAGGAACAAGTACTATTTGCCTATGTTGCATACAATATTTACAATAGTAAAAAAAAACATATTTACAACCAAAAAATAACACAATAAAAGACGGAATAAAAGTTTAAACGTCACACTGGGTAACGTAATAATTTTGGGAACCAATTTTGCCAACAGTATAAAAAATATATCGAAAGGCGAGCAGAACACAACAAGCGACGCATATGAAGCAACGTGATATCACAACTCTATTCTTATATTAAGTATAATAATTTATTTTGCTTTTATATAATTTATTTTTACTTCATATGTATTCGTATTAAACGGTAAAATATTATAAACTTATAATAACACATAATTTATTGCATAGAATATTATGAAACAATTTTATTATAATGATATTGCCAGCATTGCGTGTTGCTCTGTCTCCACAAATCCCACAACTGCGAATTGGGCAGTTATAGCAGCGCCGTTCACAACTCGCCTACAGACTGAAATCTCTCTGCCACGGAACTACGAAGAGAGAGGATAGCGAGGCGGCACGGCGTGGGAGTGCCTTTGATGTGGTGGCGTGGTGCGCTGGTGTTGTGATTCCTGAGAGCGTGGTCCTGATTAGTCCAGCTCTCCTACGCTCAGTTCTCTGTTGTTTCAACACGTCCAATAAATTACTCATCAGACGGAGATTTGGAGAATGAGTATTGTGCCCGTATTAACATGGCAAATGACTGTATTTAGAGATTTATGTTCTGTTGAAATAATTGTCCATCATTTTACGGGAAAGCAGGTTTATGAATATTCTCCGGATCTCTCCGTAAAATTACGGACACCTTGCTTTTTTAAGTTACTGACTTTCCATAAATTTAACATAACATTCCTTGAATTCACGGAAACTATCCGTAAATTAGTTGGTTTTTCTGTTCTTCTTGTATAAAAATTCATATTACGAAAAAAAATTTCATTTTCGTTCTGCTAATGTTTTATTACGTATAAAATAAAAAAAATTGTAATTGTTATAATATTTTATTTTGTAATGAAATTTGTACACGAATGAGTGTGTTTGTGACTTCACGATTCGCAATACTTTTCTTTGATGTTCCCGCGTCACTGATTACGTCGACATTACTACGTGACGTGCAGAAACAACGCGCATTTATATCCACCGCTCAGCTGCGTTGCAAAACAGCAGCCATGTCTCCTGTTCTTCATGTACGACTTCTCCAATATAACGCCATTTTATACTATGTAGCATACGACATATCTTTTTTTTTTTGTAATATAGTAAGAATAATACAGATTTTTTCTTAAAATCTTACGTTTACAACAAATACGTATTTTATGTTTCGTTTTTGATTTTCTCATAATGTTTACAATTTTTAATAGTAAGTTTTGATCGCCCCACACAGTTATCTTTATTTTGTATTAACCTAAGACATAATAGTAATTTTAAACCACCGGTCAATTTTCTAGGTATTATATTACTTTTAGTACTTATTTTAACCTTTTTTATTTTAATTTTTATATTTCAAAGACAATTTATGTTGTAATTTATTTTTCTGTGTAGTTATTTTATTTTCAATTTCCTTTTATTTGAGGTTGGGTTTTTTTTTTAGTTTTTCGTTTAGAGGACTTTCAGGGTTTTTTTTTCTCCTTTTTTCCGGAAATCGCTTTAGGTTTTTTGGTAATCGTTTGACGTATTGCCGCACATGACGACTTCGGGTGATTGTAAGGTACGAGTTGTTGCAAATTTGACCTGAAAGTAAGTTGCTTTGTCTTACCTCGTATTAAGATAGAATCTACCTTGGTATTTTACTGACTAATTCAAAGGAACTGAGATACGAGAAGGGCAAAACGTTTATTGTCACCAAAATTAGTAAAAATGGACCATGTAGTTCCACATCCGAGGCGAGGCTCTGAATTGGTCCCTTTCTGAATGCCATTAGCCAATCAGTGCCTTGTAACTTAATTGTCAGCCGTTAGAACCGGTTAACACCGCTAGCGAGTTTTTTTAAGNCATTAGCCAATCAGTGCCTTGTAACTTAATTGTCAGCCGTTAGAACCGGTTAACACCGCTAGCGAGTTTTTTTAAGGCTCATTCGTCCCACGTGACCGCAGGTTTGAAAGCCGGCTAAGCAGTGGATATGTTTGTTTTGCTTTTTCACGTAATGGTAGAGTAGTTTTATAAGGAAGTGGTCCCCAGGTGAGCTTCACGACGTAAATAACTTTTACAGACTTTCGCGGCTGTTGTCTTATGGGCTGTGGCCGCGTCTCTGTCCTATTTTATCGCGTTGTTTCGAAAACATTGCAGCCTCCAAAAATCATTAGGTTCATGGTGTTTATGGTTAACTGTGCCCTTTTGAAATAGTTCTTCGTAAGATATGACTGCGCCTACATGCATATATCATAACGGGCGCACTGACTAGCATGTGCGCCGTAAAGTTGGTAATGCCGGAGGGAAAGTAGTTCCATGTCTTCAAGTGGAAAATTGTTAGGCAAACATTTGCGAATATCGAAGTGACTTATTTTGCTGTATGTTATTTTTTTTGTAAAGCAANTGGAAAATTGTTAGGCAAACATTTGCGAATATCGAAGTGACTTATTTTGCTGTATGTTATTTTTTTTGTAAAGCAAATCAGTGTAATAATTAAAAACTTTGGAAAATTCTACTGTTAAAATAAGTTCACAGCTTCACGTGACCGATGCGTGGACAAAGTTAGTAGTCACATAGCAATGTTGATTGTACACGTTGTGGAAGGATACACAACGTGCAAACAAGCAGATGGCAAGCCGAGCTTTCAAAAGTTCTCAATTTACTGTAGAAAGCCTATAATAGTTCCTGCTCTTGTAGCTTGAAGACGGATACTGCTATTTGTTCCAAAACAGTGACTAGGTTACAAGCCAGAAACCAAGAATTTCAATGATATTAAGCTGGAAGTTGTGTTGGAAAACTTGGAGAGATGCACACACTCACGTCTTGGGGTAAGCGAGGTAGCGACGGGATGCAAGTGCGAGAGAGACGAGAGAAAACTCACTAGCCAACGGCAACGTCAGTCATGTTTCCCACTTGCGTAAGTTTAACCAGACCCGCCGAGGATTGAACCCGGGCTTCTAGGCGATAAACAAGTGCACTGGCCATGTGGCGCCACAGCCCTGGGAGGATGAGTAAAGAAAGTGTGCGGCATTAAAAAAAGTCGAGCACATGAATTGAAGTTCACAGTATTCTGCTAGCCAGCATAGAAAAGTTCAGGATGATAAATGCAAGATAATAATGTTTCGTCCATATTGTGTGCGAATATCTTGTCAGACTGAAGTATTTTGATATGATTTTATATTTTTGACTAGGAAAGGTTTATGGTAACTAAATTGTTATTAAATACAAAAACGAACCGCGATTTAATTAGCTCAATACAACTTCTGCTTTACTTAAATGATCTTGCCATTTTATCTGTGTTATTACAGTCAATTTCATCTTAAAATTATTATTAATTCTGTGTGCGCGGAATGACACAAAGTTGTGATTTCATTAAAATTATCATTAATAATGAAATTGCAATACCTTACATTAGAAAGCATTTGTGAGAAAATTGTTAACATAATTATAACTGAGCTTATAGGCCTCTAATGCATTAGTTCATCTTGTATACTTGAAACTGAATACGTTATTAAATAGGTCACATAGAGTCTCTGGAGTAAGTTAATTCTAGAATCTCAGACTTTCTCTATAGGTACAGATGATTGTTAGGTGTGGTCATTTAACTTGTGAAAACCAGTTATCGACACTGTTGCTACACAAATACTGTTAGGATCGTTAATATTATGTTTATGAAATATTCTAAACATACACTATATCATCATAGTCTATGCATTGCATATACACAACAAGCTTGCCAACTATGAAAAAAGTTGAGAGAGCACTGCTTTTTCTAAACTCGGTGAAATATCACTAGAGGCACAGCAAATAATGTGGCTCTCATGAACTCACCAATTCAAACAAATGTGCGTTCCGTAACGGAGCGCACATGAGATCTCAGCGCCGCCAAGTGGTCGTCGAGCAAAACCACGTACAAAGTTACAATAGGAACAAGTACTATTTGCCTATGTTGCATACAATATTTACAATAGTAAAAAAAAAAAACATATTTACAACCAAAAAATAACACAATAAAAATGGTTGCCTGTAAAGTCGGTTTTACGGGCGAAGATTTTACGTGACAACGTAGTGCTGCGCGCGCGGCAGACCGATCATAGTTGAGTGGGAGAGAGACGCAAGGCATTCGGCGGGCCTCTCTCTCGTTCGGTGACTCATCGTAACGTTACCGAGCGTTACACTTTTTCATAAGTGACTCCCAGCCGCAACCTAATTTAAGACGTTGTCACGTCAAAAGACGGAATAAAAGTTTAAACGTCACACTGGGTAACGTAATAATTTTGGAAACCAATTTTGCCAACAGTATAAAAAATATATCGAAAGGCGAGCAGAACACAACAAGCGACGCATATGAAGCAACGTGATATCACAACTCTATTCTTATATTAAGTATAATAATTTATTTTGCTTTTATATAATTTATTTTTACTTCATATGTATTCGTATTAAACGGTAAAATATTATAAACTTATAATAACACATAATTTATTGCATAGAATATTATGAAACAATTTTATTATAATGATTTTGCCAGCATTGCGTGTTGCTCTGTCTCCACAAATCCCACAACTGCGAATTGGGCAGTTATAGCAGCGCCGTTCACAACTCGCCTACAGACTGAAATCTCTCTGCCACGGAACTACGAAGAGAGAGGATAGCGAGGCGGCACGGCGTGGGAGTGCCTTTGATGTGGTGGCGTGGTGCGCTGGTGTTGTGATTCCTGAGAGCGTGGTCCTGATTAGTCCAGCTCTCCTACGCTCAGTTCTCTGTTGTTTCAACACGTCCAATAAATTACTCATCAGACGGAGATTTGGAGAATGAGTATTGTGCCCGTATTAACATGGCAAATGACTGTATTTAGAGATTTATGTTCTGTTGAAATAATTGTCCATCATTTTACGGGAAAGCAGGTTTATGAATATTCTCCAGATCTCTCCGTAAAATTACGGACACCTTGCTTTTTTAAGTTACTGACTTTCCATAAATTTAACATAACATTCTTTGAATTCACGGAAACTATCCGTAAATTAGTTGGTTTTTCTGTTCTTCTTGTATAAAAATTCATATTACGAAAAAAAATTTCATTTTCGTTCTGCTGATGTTTTATTACGTATAAAATAAAAAAAATTGTAATTGTTATAATATTTTATTTTGTAATGAAATTTGTACACGAATGAGTGTGTTTGTGACTTCACGATTCGCAATACTTTTCTTTGATGTTCCCGCGTCACTGATTACGTCGACATTACTACGTGACGTGCAGAAACAACGCGCATTTATATCCACCGCTCAGCTGCGTTGCAAAACAGCAGCCATGTCTCCTGTTCTTCATGTACGACTTCTCCAATATAACGCCATTTTATACTATGTAGCATACGACATATCTTTTTTTTTTTGTAATATAGTAAGAATAATACAGATTTTTTCTTAAAATCTTACGTTTACAACAAATACGTATTTTATGTTTCGTTTTTGATTTTCTCATAATGTTTACAATTTTTAATAGTAAGTTTTGATCGCCCCACACAGTTATCTTTATTTTGTATTAACCTAAGACATAATAGTAATTTTAAACCACCGGTCAATTTTCTAGGTATTATATTACTTTTAGTACTTATTTTAACCTTTTTTATTTTAATTTTTATATTTAAAAGACAATTTATGTTGTAATTTATTTTTCGTGTGTAGTTATTTTATTTTCAATTTCCTTTTATTTGAGGTTGGGTTTTTTTTTTAGTTTTTCGTTTAGAGGACTTTCAGGGTTTTTTTTTCCTCCTTTTTTCCGGAAATCGCTTTAGGTTTTTTGGTAATCGTTTGACGTATTGCCGCACATGACGACTTCGGGTGANCTCCTTTTTTCCGGAAATCGCTTTAGGTTTTTTGGTAATCGTTTGACGTATTGCCGCACATGACGACTTCGGGTGAGACATTTAATTGATACGGCCGCTTCTAATTTTCGCCGATATTAAATCAAGTTCATCCCCGGTGCCAAATAAATTAGGTTATTACTTTGAGTAGCAGAAGTGAGTTTGAATGCCAGGAACGCCGCACCATGCTAAGGAAGCAGGCGTAGGCGTTATAATTAGTTTCTAGTGGTCCAACACGCCGCCTGTTTTGAGGCGGCACTTAGCGCAAGGCGCCATGTTAAGTATTATAACGCCAACCACATATGAAGTGAAGTCGTCCTTTGTACAATGTCGGAGTGGCACATACAGGTGAATTTAAATACTCACCCTGAAGTACAGTCTTAATTGAGATATTGAGTTGTTTGAAACTATAAACATTGCTTTGGTTTTGATTTGAGTAACTTTTTGGTTAAATACCAGTGTCAGTGACAGTTTTATTTAACGTAGTTGAGAAGTGAAACGTAGCCTATTGACATTTGTACATTTGTAACAGATACGAGCAGCAATAATTTTTTTCTAAGTCATTTCTTTCAGATTTTATCAGTCTTAGTTACCTTCTGTAAGGATAGTGGATATTTGAAGTAATAAAACTCCAAATCAAGGTTGAGTCAAACATTTAAGAATTTTCACAGTTTCTATTAATGAGTCAGCATTATACATTTTTCGTAACAGCATTTCAATTTCCTAACTGACAATTTAAATTTTATAAAACCTGAGTGAAATCCACTGTCGTGCTTTATTCCCCAGTAGTGGAGTAGCAAGTATATATTATTCCTGAGTGTTACGTCCTGCATATCCTGTGCTTGCTATGTGGAGTTTTAATGAGTGTTCACTTGTCCATTGAAATGATACTTGTCACTCACCAAATTGAGTATGTCACTTTTACTTCACTGACCAGTGATTACCTATCTTTCCCGACACTTAAAATAACATCAATTAATGAAGTGAGAACCGAAAGCGAAGCAAAGAACCAACACAACAGCCATTTTACTTANCACTTAAAATAACATCAATTAATGAAGTGAGAACCGAAAGCGAAGCAAAGAACCAACACAACAGCCATTTTACTTAACCCCATGTCTCACATAGTACACATTACAGTAAGTATAATTGTTTGGCGTTTCAAAAGGTGTTTAATATTATGTGAGTTTTACGTCACTTATTTAGGTCTGAGTGGCGTGAATATCACAACTGCCGCAGAATCTGTAATTTTTTGGTTACAGTGGCTGGTCCACTCGCTCCTGCTTCAAGACCCACTTGACGTCGGGTGCAGAATCTGCTACGCATTTTCCACCGTAGACGAGGCAGCATACATCGTGGTCTCCCAGAGCTGTTCCAAACTATTCGCCAAAGGAAGGAAAAACGTTCACAACTGTATTTAATAACGGGCAGGCGAAAATACGTAACGACACGTACTTTTTATAAGGAATTGCAGCTCTTGAACACGAGATGAAAACATAACGTCTCACAATGAAATTAAGATCCAGTAATTGCCTTCTACTCTGTCAGTAAGCAACCAATAAATAATCGATGTTTGTACGATTACACATAGAACTAAAGGATGTTCAAGGTAAAGTGAACACTTCTGAAATAAACCATTGAAGAAAATTACTGCTCATAACAACACGTATATTACATTGCACACGGGCACAAAGACTCCCAGTTATGTTGCAGAGAATAAATATACATAGATATAGCACTTGACGTTGCAAGAATGTGGAGTGGAAGCAAAATTGTTTTGAAACTGTCTTTCTATCGTTACCATATTATCAGCTATTATGAATAGTGAGCCTGCAATACATGATGGAAGTTATCGGAATAGAACTTGTTCCGGAAGATTATCGTGCAGTCAAATGGGGGACCGTAAACACTAAGTGTTCTTACAGTGGTCAGATGGTACCTTTCTACGCTTCTTACTTTCAAGTTGGATAACGGACGTGATAAATGTACCTGCCTACATTTTTCGCATATATCTAATTAGTAATATAAAACATTCAGTAAATTATTTCCTGATGAAAATCAATACCACGAAACTAGCCTTTTTGCATTGTTCTTTCTTTCTTGCTTATGTTATAAACTTAAATGACAGTATTTTTATTAACACATCCATACATTACTATTCAGAACTTTCTGGTTATTGGGATGGAGAAATTTCATTTATGAACACAAGAACCAAAATTATTTATTATTGGTCATTGAATGTGTTACCATCACTACTAAGGTAGACGTTTCTTTAAGAGCGGTTCTTAACGACCTGAGCGTGTCAGAGTAGACCTTAACTACTCGCCAACTCTCACACACTNCCTTTCTACGCTTCTTACTTTCAAGTTGGATAACGGACGTGATAAATGTACCTGCCTACATTTTTCGCATATATCGAATTAGTAATATAAAACATTCAGTAAATTATTTCCTGATGAAAATCAATACCACGAAACTAGCCTTTTTGCATTGTTCTTTTTTTCTTGCTTATGTTATAAACTTAAATGACAGTATTTTTAGTAACACATCCATACATTACTATTCAGAACTTTCTGGTTATTGGGATGGAGAAATTTCATTTATGAACACAAGAACCAAAATTATTTATTATTGGTCATTGAATGTGTTACCATCACTACTAAGGTAGACGTTTCTTTAAGAGCGGTTCTTAACGACCTGAGCGTGTCAGAGTAGACCTTAACTACTCGCCAACTCTCACACACTAGACAACACAATATTACAGACGTAAACAGGGTATTTGACGAGAGTTTGGCCAGTTTGCTGGCGGAAAGTGGCAGTTGTGCCGCTCTAGCACGGTGGAGTGGAATATCTATGTTTCCGTGGAGGACGTAAGCGCTGCTCTCCGCATGACTTATAATAAGTCAGCGTCTTATGGGCCGGCTATATTTATACACCAACGACCCCTCATCACGCGGGAATCACCCTTGTTATTGTAATTGCCTTGGCGGGGAGGGAGGGAGGCCACAGGCGCACATTTTATATAACTTTTTCTAAAACCTACTCTATTACGTTGGAAAAGAATTCATCACATTTTTTATTCGCAGAAGTCACGCGAGGGGTTGGTTTATTTTCTACGTGACTGTCTGCTGGCCGGCGTTATATGCCAGCAATGGCGACTTTACTATGTGCTTTCTCAGCCGTGTTTCGTAACTCACAGCTATTATTTATACAATCTCACTTATATATATATATATATATATATATATATATCTCTGTGGCGGTTCCAATACACAGTAATTTCTCCCTATCTCTCTCTCTCTATTTCTCAGTGTATAGTTATCATCCTAGTTTTATAAATACATGAAATTTAAATTTCAAAAATATTAACGTGTTAAGCGGAGGTTTTATACACCGAGAGAAAGGCAAAAAAAATGTGTATTCTTATAGGAACAAACATATAATTTGATGCCCCAAAGAAAATTTTTTTTGAGTAAACAAAATTTTAAAAGCAACAAAACGGATTTTCTCTAGCGAACAAAATACATGTTTGAATAGATAAAACCACTGTATAGGGCCAAAAGATATTACACTGACAACAAAACTTATTGTTGAACCAACTATATGTATTTGTTTGGCTAATCATTTAATTTCCTTCTTTCGAAAATATAGATACAGAGTTTACTTGCATTTTTTGTTACAACTGTAATAGTGACAGTGTATTTATTGATGTTTCATAATGGCATAAACAGCCTATTAACAAACTANTATTGATGTTTCATAATGGCATAAACATCCTATTAACAAACTAAAATTCAAATCTGTTAAACTTGAGATATTTATTTGCGCACTTTGTCCAGTATATAAAATGTATGTATTTAAAAACCTTTAAACTACATCTGTAGTCACTTTAGCTGAGAAGCGCTCGGGCGTTAAATATATACGTTCATATATCGGTCGGTCTTCCATATTTCTTTATATTGACCAAAACTGTTTGATGTACGTAGAGCCAAGCAAATCTTTGTTTGGGGAAACCAGACAAGAACTACGAAATAATGTGTTTACACTTATAAAACGTTTCAATGCCCCTATACAAACAATTAATCTGGTTGAGCTAAAGAAACTTTTTTATTCAACAAAACGTTTTTCTCAGTGCATATTTATATTATGTACGAAAATCTGCTTATCACCTTGAAGTTTNTTTTTTATTCAACAAAACGTTTTTCTCAGTGCATATTTATATTATGTACGAAAATCTGCTTATCACCTTGAAGTTTTAATTTAAAGAAAAAATAGTGAAGGACTATAAAGGTGTAGCCATCATGGGCGATATGCCAGCATATTGAAGTACCTAAGTTATAAGTATAGTCTATTCCAACTGAGCATCGAACCTCACTTGACCACTCTCTGAACGTGTTTAAAGTAGTACAAACTCCACCCAAAATCTCAGAAAAATATGATTTACGTTTCNACTTGACCACTCTCTGAACGTGTTTAAAGTAGTACAAACTCCACCCAAAATCTCAGAAAAATATGATTTACGTTTCTTATGAAATATGTATTCTTCATTTTGGTAAAACTGTAAAACATTTTACTAGAATTTACTTACTTAAATATTTTAAGCAGTCTATTATTTTTATTTGAAAATAAAGCATGTCTACATAAACAATGATTTNATTTACTTACTTAAATATTTTAAGCAGTCTATTATTTTTATTTGAAAATAAAGCATGTCTACATAAACAATGATTATAAAAACACATTAAAAAACTCCCCCTTTCACGATTGTATGTAATAAAATAAAAAATAAAAATATATGTTTTGCAAATAATATTGCTCACATCCATTTAATTCAGGTAATCTATAAATTTTATAAATGATATAAACTTAAATAAAAAATATTCTTTAAAATATTTCTTAACATTATACTACTTATTTTTACTTTCAGCTAAATTAATTACTTTCATTGTCCTACTTGATGTAGGGTTGCTTTCAAAATGTGCTTTCTGAAGAATACAAAAAAATTAAGCTTTATTTCTAATAAAAATTTAATTTAATTTATAATTTTTTTCTAAATATTTATAAAACTATAGTCCAGCATAATGTTTCTTTATTGACAATTTTAGTAGCATGTGTACTGTTTTATAATGAGGACTGTACATTGTACAGTCAGGTGCAATGGTCCACTGGAAATTACCCTCCTTCTGTCTAGAAACGTTTAAACAGCAGTGATTATCACAAGAAAGTAAACTGTGTTCGTGCAGACGCAAATAACACTCTGCAGACCACGAACACTTAGTTCACCTATGTTATGATATATATATATATATATATATATATATATATATATATATATATTATATGTTAAAATGCCTTTAACCTGGTGAAAGAAATGCTCCTAAAATATAAACGAATCAGCTTACAGTAAATCAGTAAATATTCATTCAATGGATTCACGTAAAATTTCCTTCGACAACAATTAGCCAAGGTGTGAAACGTATGATAGAACTAACCTTGTGGATTGAAATTACAATATATATTTTTTCACTGCCTGAAAATGTAGTCTCAAATTACTTTAACTTTCCAGCAAAGAACGGTTTCAATTCTACGCAAAATATTATTCTAATTTCTGTTCGATATCCTGACATCAAAGACAATTCATTGCGAGTTGTATTTTGAATTAAAGATTCTTTAAAGAGAGCTTGGTAAGCCTTTAGCCTCGCTAAGAAATTTTAGGTATGAAAAGGCACAGCTTTCGCTGCTTTCACAACATTTCACCTGCAAGAAAGCAGAAGTCCAAAATCTCAAAACAATTGACGTCAAGCATTTTGTATCACCATGCGATTTACACCTTTTGTTTACTGCTCAGTTACTATTCTTGAGAGGAGTGCAATAGATTATAACAGAAAAACTGGAATTTTCAAAGGAAAGAGTAGATTATTACTACTCTCTACTGAAGACCTTCACGCAAAAAGCTGCCGGTAAAAATAGCACTAAAAAACTAAGTAGAACCATTACCGTTATATGATACGTAAATTAAAATTTAAATATATATCAGTAACACGCAGAAANTAAAATTTAAATATATACCAGTAACACGCAGAAAGACAGACATGCATAGAAATAAATAGTTTCAACTTTGCAAAATTCTTCCATTAATTAACGAAGTTTTGTTTTGTAATGAACAACGGATATACTCAAACGTGGTCCGGAGTTAAGTAAAACAAATGGATGTTTGCATTTAGCTGGAAATATTTCCACCCGTATGTGTCCGGGACAACAAAGAATGCGACACTGCATTTCCTTTCGCGGAACGCAATCAATCTTACAATCCTTACAGCAGGTAGGCATTTACGCTTCTTGCACATAACATTTGAAATATCAAATGCTTCCACAAACTTCGAGAAAAAAATAATATACCCGTGCCACCTAGAAGCAAATCAAACATTGTAAATTCATTACATACTTTATACGTAAACAAGAAGNAAATAATATACCCGTGCCACCTAGAAGCAAATCAAACATTGTAAATTCATTACATACTTTATACGTAAACAAGAAGATTAGTACGTATTCTTAGCCAAAGAAGAGGCCTAAATCATTTTTTAACTTCAATACTGACAACACAACTTGCAACTTAAATAATTATTATTTGAATAGATTCTTCCTAAACTAAAATAAAGTAATCATAAATAGCTCATTTGTGGTAAACGCNTAAATAATTATTATTTGAATAGATTCTTCCTAAACTAAAATAAAGTAATCATAAATAGCTCATTTGTGGTAAACGCCATAATTTTTTCCGAATGTTCCGTGTGATTCACGGAAAGTTCATTAGTGAGGAAATTCAATTTATTTTAAATTACANCATAATTTTTTCCGAATGTTCCGTGTGATTCACGGAAAGTTCATTAGTGAGGAAATTCAATTTATTTTAAATTACAGTGATATCTAGGTAATGTTTAGTCAGTTAAGAGTGGACTTTTTAAAGTGTAAGCATAATACTTCGCTTAGGAAGCGTGTGGATCGCTGACGGGATAGNGTCAGTTAAGAGTGGACTTTTTAAAGTGTAAGCATAATACTTCGCTTAGGAAGCGTGTGGATCGCTGACGGGATAGAAAAATAAATAAAATCTAATGAAAGTAATTAACAATAGTAAAATGTTCTGACGAATTAAGACATAAATAAAACGCGGAAACGCAGAAATGGAACAGCATGGCAATGTAATAAAATAGGCCATACTGAGAAGGGAAGCAATAACACAGCAATTCAAAAGACAAATTAACTCTCTCAAGGAAGGAAACTAAAAACGTGGTTATTACTTTAAAACACGAGTTCATATTATTAATTACTTAAGTCCTGAATGCACCATAACCAACAATCAGATTGTTGTTTATAATAACTGCAAGATATGTTTATTTATGATTTCAACAAATTGCCCACGCAGTTTATTTTATTCAAAAAGCATATTATAAAAACCTAATTTATTAATTCTCATGTGATTATATATTTGCGAAACATACATACTGAAATAGTTATGAGGGTTTCAGAGTCTTATACAACACGTAACTGGCTTTTGAAATATTCAAGAAAACATTATCGCTTGAAGTAATATCTGACAAGAAGAAACNTTATACAACACGTAACTGGCTTTTGAAATATTCAAGAAAACATTATCGCTTGAAGTAATATCTGACAAGAAGAAACACAACGATCAGTCACAAAATGGGGCCGCAGTGGCGTAGTGGCCAGGGCTCTCGCCTCTCACCACGGCGATCTCGGTTCACTCCCAGGTTTTCGCATGTGGGAATCGTGCTGGGTGATGCCGCTTGCCGGGCGGATTTTCTCGGGGTGCTCCCGTTTCCTCCGCCTTTGCATGTCAGCGCCGCTCCATCCCAGCTTGTAAGCCTGTCATTAGGATGATGTTGCCTCGCCCTGGGCGCAGTCCACACACCACATTTATTTATTTAATTTATTTAGTTACCAAATTACATACACACATTTAAATCATTACATAAACGATGAATAGTCTTAGACTGAATTATTTGACGATACAAAGAATTACGCCCTTACGGCGACTACCCACAGTACAAAAATATAACTCAAGTATGCACATAATGGATAGTGATAAACTATAGTGGCAGATACAGCAATAAATATTACGTATTACATANATAACTCAAGTATGCACATAATGGATAGTGATAAACTATAGTGGCAGATACAGCAATAAATATTACGTATTACATATCGAGTTATCGTTTTCTGCAAGTGTTTAGTAATACGTAGGCTTACATATTTAATTTCGTGTCCTTAATTAATTTATAGTTATTAATAAAATCAATTAATTATAAAACTTGTATCTTAAGTCAATAACAATTCCTCGGTATGACTTTTTTTTCGATTTCTGATTTCGGCTCTTTTCCTAGTTTTCGAAATATTCTGTACGTGTGTTTATAAGAAAAGCAATACGACCGCAATAGGCAAAATAGTTTAAAGTATTCCATTTTTAGCGCAACTCAACACATCGGGTGCATACACACACATCTTCACACATCTTCGTTATTAGTAAAATAGGATTAATAAGACATCAATGTTTTTAGTTCTCGCAGAAAACTGAAAAGTGATGCAGGTTTACAAAATGTGCCTCAAGCAGTAGCTTTGTGAGATGCTACCCTTAAGAAAAATAACGGCGTTTTTATTTTATCGGGTGCATTTTGTAACAGCGCTTTTCTTAATTTACCGAGCCTGTCACTAACATTGAATGAGATTTAATAAGAACGCAGTTTTGTCATTTCTGAAAGTAACTTTCGATATACTGCTTTTTGTTTTGACTTTACATTTCTTAATTAGTAATATCAATTTTTAAAATTTTAAATAACAGGTTTTGAAAATGCGACATTTATTTCATATTTACACATATATTTTAATTGCGAATGTTGTTATATTTTGAGTGGTAGATCATACAACGGACACTTAGAAACAAATGAAATCAATATACGCATTTTTAAATTATCAGAATAAAAAAACGGTTATACTAATGTTTACTAGACACCTTATTGTTTATCCATGCATTTCATAATATTGCGGAATACACATCAGTCTTACAAACATTAATGTATAATTTCCATTATGAATTTATTTCAAAAAATAAGTTATTCAATTAACCAGAGTATGAATAATAAAACGTAATTTGAATACTGTCGGCTTCATATTGGAAAAGCACTGCTCAATGATTGTTTCGAACTATTATTTTGTTATCCCCCACGCTCAAGCATCTTTACTTTAACGAAAATTATTCCTGACATATTGGATTTACGTATATTCCTCTAGAACTTAATTTTCAGAGTCAATATTTAGAAACTATGCTTGTAAAGGCAAAGGGAACAACTTAAGGATCTCGTCTGCTAGAGGCATTCTTCCGCGTTTGACGTCGAGAAGCGCAACTGCTGTAAGGGTCACACTAGCACGCGCTACAAGTGCGCCATCGCCGTTATGCGCAGGGCTCTGAACAGGCGAGCAGTGTTCCAGTAGTGCTGCGTCTACCTGCTGGATTTTAAGCAGTGACTTTATCATGTTATTGGTGCAAAGTCTGCAGCAAGAGTGAGTGCATGTCGCAAGAGTGCTTTCGTGTGTGCGTAGCGCGTGTATTAGAGATACGTCGCTTTGAATGAGCTGTTTATAACCATGCTTGAGAGCGCTGAAATGGTATGACGTCTTAAAAGTAATCGACAGGCATAGTTTGAAGTGCGTGTTGTATTCGAAGTTCGACGGATTGGACGCACGTTTCATAGTTTCGTAAAACAAACTGGATCTAAACCATCTGCAACGCAGAACGAGCGTGGGGCAGGCTGACTCCTTAACACTCCTCAACAATTATTTCGAAATCCAACTTTTTTTTTTTTACATGATTCGTTCAACATTTGTAACCGCAATCAAAGATTGCCGCAGTATTGAAATTTTCAGTCCCACATAGGAAAATTCGCATATAACTGACACCATATTAGCTTTAAAATGATTGCTAAGTTGTCATCTATGCCATATCAAATTTTGATTTTTCATATTTGGTTATGAATTTTGAATATGAAGATTTGTTTTAAAAAATCCAAGATGTAAGGAAAACTGCCACCTTAATGATTGCTCTAGTTTTAGATGAAAGCTCTCACTCTTTATTATGCATCAAGACAAAAGTTCATTTTTATCTCAAACCCAATATCTGCGCAGTCGGTTTGAAACTCGCGCCGAAAATTAACTTGTTTACAGACATATTGTCCGTTCACGGTTGCATCCAACTTTTCTGAAGACCTGATAAAGTTCTACTTCCAGGATATTCCTCTGCCTCATACAAACAAAGCTCAACAGAGTCCTGAAAATTTGAGTAAAAGGGAAAACGCACCGCATTTGTAAGCGCACATTTCAATAATTCTTTGCATAAGAACTATTTAATTCCAGGCATTACCAGCGCACGTATTTCTGCCCTGTTTTTGTAATTATTAATTATAATTTATAGATAAATATAAGTAAAAGTTCAATTCACCAAATATAAGATATTTTTATATCAACAAAAGTAGAATTTTTTGCGACACATGACATATTTAGGAAAAAGTCAAGCACGTGATGCATGAGAAAGAGGGAGGGGNAGGGAATCTGCTCCCCGTGACAGTCGCCCTGGGAGCGGCAGAGGGAGGTGTGTGGTGGGCATGTCACCGCTATCAGGGGCGGATCGTGGGAGCGAGGTCAGGTGCGAAGGCACTGCAAGCACTGCGGAGGCGGCTTGGCGTGTCTCAAGGCAGTTAGCGCCAGCTAGCCGCGATAATGTCCCTGCGAGCACGCCTTAAACAAAGCCATCACCCTGCCCTGTCTTACCTGCTCCCTCCCCACCACCCGGCCACCATGCCAAGACGCTCGCCTACCTACACGTGCCTGCCTATCTCTGGTAACACTCGCATTCACCAAGCAACATGCCTCATTTCACTTCGTCTCATTGCCATCTATAATTATTTGGCACGCCTTGGACGACTATCTGTTACTAATAAGTGGAGACATGTAATGCGGATCTATAGTATATTCACAATTTCTTGGCAGTTTTTGAATCTAACCTTTGAAAAATAACCCCTTCTATAACGTGTTTGGTTATTTCCTAAATATGCCATGTATCACTAGCATCGTATATTTCTGTTAACGTGGAAGTAGGCTTACATTATATTTGGCTCAATCAAAATTTTACTTGTATTTTATTTATTAATTATAACATTGCATTGCCTAGTAAGAAATAGTTATTATGCAAAATATTATCACACAGAGTGCGCACGAATGTAGTGCGCAGTCTCATTGGTGACAATTTTATGCTTGGTTAAGCTTTGTTTATATTACGCAGATGAATATTCTGGAAGTAGTACTTTTGTAGGGCTTCAGGAAAGTTGGAAGGAACTGTGAATAGACTAGACATCATTTGCCCTAATGCATTCATGCTAGAAATATTTTCTATGTATTTTCTGTCATAACGAATCCATACAGGTGTTTGCCTTGAACTTAGTTTTCCATAAAGTCTTTTCTAATATTTTGAAGGATGTTAAACAGCTCATGCACATACTATAAGCACCCGTTCACGTGACTGAATACAGGATTTACGAGAATAAATTAATTAAACTGTGTTTTCAAGCCGCCATGTTTGTCTTTGATCGTTGCCGGACATTCCGGAATACATACTACATGTGGTGTCACCTTTAAAGCATAACTGTCGTACACTTTCAACTGTACATAGTACATTTCCTGTGCTGGATCATTTTTGGGATATAAACAATAGCAACCATGACTTCTGAATCTTTCCTTTATAATATATATATATATAAAACACACAGAGTGATTCACCTAAAACTTTCACTGCAAGTACTTTGGAAATGAAAGGAGCTATTGCTTTGCTGGTTTCTCATAACTTAAGTTTAGAAAAGGGCTCATAATTTCAGCCCAGTCACAGATGTTGATAAGTATCAGAATGGATATATTGAACAAAGTTAAATTTTTTTTTCAAATCAAACAATGCCTGTTCTCAATGTGAAAGTAAAAATAATCTAATAGGAACGTCCACTGTGTTTTTTTTTACAGGATTGCAGTGCAAGTAGTTAACACGCTGTCGTAATATGTAAATTACATATAATAATACTGACAGTTGTTTGCTCCATTTAACTGCATGATTACTATTCTACGATACTCGTATGTTTGTTTAGATTCTGCTTCCTTTACACTGGTTGCACAGGGACGTCTTTGTCAGTACTTTGTTATAGTTCGTACTACCTTGACGTAGGACGTGATGGAAGATGGCATTTACTAATGCTGACAAAACCGATATACTCATAGTGTATGGCGAATATTCCAATATACGTCAATCATTTCGACAAATATTTGCGAACCTCTTTAACTATTTACGGGAAACAAAGTGTAACACCTATAAAACGTGACAGTAACAAACTAGTGACCGAATAAAAAGGGTGAAAATAATGTTATTGCTGCTGTTGTGTAAATTCGCAGTTTATAGTTCCCGTGCGACGGCAAGAAGGAGTGGCATAAGCCAGGCAAGTANTCATTTCGGCAATTATTTGCGAACCTCTTTAACTATTTACGGGAAACAAAGTGTAACACCTATAAAACGTGACAGAAACAAACTAGTGACCGAATAAAAAGGGTGAAAATAATGTTCTTGCTGCTGTTGTGTAAATTCGCAGTTTATAGTTCCCGTGCGACGGCAAGAAGGAGTGGCATAAGCCAGGCAAGTANTTGCTGCTGTTGTGTAAATTCGCAGTTTATAGTTCCCGTGCGACGGCAAGAAGGAGTGGCATAAGCCAGGCAAGTATACTACGCAACCTGTGCCGTCGTAACTCTATCTTGTCTCTCTCCCTCAACAACTATATGGAAGCTTTTTTGAGAATCGTGTCAACATGGGTACATTGGCATTAGGACATGATACACCAGATTTTTCATGTATCTAGTTTAGTGATGAAGCAACATTTACAAAGCATGGCCGAGTAAACTTCATAAACATGCGCTATTGGTCAGTAAATAATCCCCATTGGTTTCATCAAGTGGAACGCCATCGTCCATGAAGTGTAAATGTGTGGTGTAGAACAGCGAACCATCATCTCATGGGCCCTTATTTAATAGAAGGAACACTGGATCCCCAAAAGTCTGTCAAATCTTTAACATACGAATTTCCACAGATGTTAGAAGGCCTCCCACGGCAGACTAGGAGGATCCTGTGGTATCAGCGTGTTGGTTGCCCAGAGCATAGTGCGAGATATACTACAGCTTNCCACGGCAGACTAGGAGGATCCTGTGGTATCAGCGTGTTGGTTGCCCAGAGCATAGTGCGAGATATACTACAGCTGGTCTTCACCGATTGCCCGTTCACCAGACCTCACCCACTCAGAATAGTTTTTCTTTGGGGAACGCTAAAAGACACTGNGTCTTCACCGATTGCCCGTTCACCAGACCTCACCCACTCAGAATAGTTTTTCTTTGGGGAACGCTAAAAGACACTGTCTACAAGAACATACCGACCACACCAGAAGATATGGAACAGCGTATTACAGCTGCCTGTTCTGAAATGTCTGCTGAAAATCTACATCATGTGTGGCACTCTTTGCATGCCAGACTGAAAGCTTGTATTAAAGCTGGTGGTCTTCATTTTGAACACAACCCGTAGAGTAGAGTTTCCTCTTTCTTCATCAGAATTCACTGAGTTTGATTTATTCACTTTAGTGTTTCTTAAGAGAGTGCTGCTACATTGTGAAGTAAAATCACATAAATGAACAATACGTAGCACGTGTTTTCTTGCACATTCAGGAGAAAACCACCCTCAGAGCATGCGAACTTCATAGCCTAGTAACTAAGCAGTCAAATGGAGCAGAAAACTGTCGATGTTTAAAATTGTTATATTAAGATAGCACGTAAACTATTTGCATTATATTACTGCAATAAACACCATTCACATTCTAATTTCCGGTAACGTTTATTTTCTTGGTTTATAAGGCATTGTTCCATTTGAAAAAATTGTACTTTGTTCAAGAAATACACATTCCAATACTTATTAAATTCTGTGCCTGGGCTGCCTTTATGAGCCCTTGTCTAAACNCTTTGTTCAAGAAATACACATTCCAATACTTATTAAATTCTGTGCCTGGGCTGCCTTTATGAGCCCTTGTCTAAACTTCTATTCTGTGAAACCAGAACATCAATAACACGTTTAATTTCCGAAATATTTGCAGTGAAAAGTACAGGTCATTCATCCTGTATGAATGGGTGCATATATATGCATATAAACATGCATATAAACATGCATACATAAAGGTACACGAATTCNTAAACATGCATACATAAACGTACACGAATTCATTTATATATAGAATAACCAAATAAATAAAAAAAATTATCATCCCTATATGTTAAGTTTATGTGATTTATTTGCAATTTTTTGCCCACAGAGACAGTGGTTTCAGTTTGGTTATACAGTTTAGAAACAGCCTGTGAACCTTTTTTTAATGTAATCCGTCTAAAGTTTTGATGATACCTTCTTAGGTGCGTGAGTACGAAAAGTGAAATGGTAACTCGATCCTTGAAGGCGCACCTACCAAATGAAAGCAGGCGTGACCTGCGAATCCATCACACGCAAGCGGCCGATGCAGCGGGACTTGAACCCACGACTCCCCGGCTGACACACTGCGACTCTGGTCCAGAGTGACGTTCAAGCAAGACTTGTGCAAATGCCAGCACGAGCGGCGAAGCACGTATAGCGCGGTCCTTATATATGGCAGAACTCACGACGGCGTGTTGGAGGAGGGTGTGAGGAACTGCAAGGAAGCGAAACTGCGAGGAAAAGTTCCGGATGTCCGGACGTCTCTCTTGCGGCGAGGTACTTTTCTGCCAACACCACAAGCCTCCAGTTTCTCCTCCGCTCGCGAACTTATTCAGAAAACTGCTGCGGGGACGGCGAGGGAAAGAAGAAACCTCCTAAGGCGAGGTGGAACCCTTTAACTTCCACCTCCGGTTGCCGCCGGTTTCAATTCTTTAACCC
>NQII01010980.1:550-31404 GCA_002778355.1 Clitarchus hookeri
TGATTGTGAATAAGTTGTGTGATAAAAGTTAGTACGTAAGGATATGTAAATAGTTCTCATGTAATGTTAGTGTGTAAGATGGGAGTATGGGTGTTCATACCCCAGCCAGGACCCTGCCTGACTTTGTTCATCCCGAGAAATGAACAACTGTGTCCCAGTTGTTTACCACTAGTTGTGAGGGCGGACATCATTGTCTACCGAGGTTTCACTCCGCAGTCTCATTGTGTAGCCATGGTTATGTAGGGCTTACCGCTGTTCATGTATTGTATACAAGTTATTTAACGGTGTTTACCGGCCGTTTACCGTTGGCAAAATGTATGTGTAAAACAAGGAGTAAATAGGTGTAAGGAACCAGTGTAAGTAATGGAAAGGATGTAAGAGGAGTGTGCAATGTACCCAGGGTTTATTATATGTGTACTTTTGTCAATTTTCAAAGTGTGAGACAACCCCCCCCCCCCCTCATTCATTGCCTGAGAATCAGGGGCAGGTAGGAGCTCCGACCCGAGGGCTTGCGGGTCTGCGCGGTATTGTTAAATTGTAAGAGGGTTCTACCCTCCCGAACTGATTTGTAACGCAGAAACCCTAAAGTTCTCTCAGAGGCCAGGCCACGCGGGAGCAAAGCCAAGAGAGCGCGTAGAACCGCGACTAGTCCAGCGGACAACCCGAAGAGGAAGGATTTCGAGCGAGCACGGACGAAGAGAGAGCGGTGGGGTGTTGACGCCTGCGGCGTCCCTATATTTTATTCGTCCGTACCACGCTCTAACGAAGCTCACAGGCGAACGACATCAATCAGGATTTAGGGCCTGGCAGCCGTGACGAAGGGAACGGCGCCAGATCGGCCCTACAAGACGACCATTTGCATGGGAAGGCGGACATGCGGGAGAATAGCGTCACGGTGTGGAATCAGGTGACAGCGGGAAGAACACGAAGGCAGCGGCCAGGGGGAGATCCCGAAGTATTCCCACAACGCCGAACAAACAACAAACCTCCAGCTAGAATAGAAGGGCAGACGCCAGACTCCGCGAGCAGGCAGGAACGGCGAGACGTATTTATGACCTCGCCAGGCTGTGCTTTGTCCCAGGCTTTCGACCACAATAAAAACCGAGAGAGCGTTTGGACGAACGCAACGAGAGGCCCCTTTCAATTATTTCCGCACGGACAGAACGGAGTGCTGAAACTGGTAAACCAGAACAAAACAGCAGACGCTGGACCCAAGTATGGAGCTGGAGTACACGCCCGCGGTTGATTACCCAGGGGGGCGGTCCGCGGCTACCTGGAGAAACCGGGGCAGTTTAATATGGCAATGAGGGCCTACAAAACCGGAGGAGTCCGAGGAAACATGGCAGTCGGCCGACGAGATTCCGGGAGGGAGGAGTGATTCCGCAGGAGACGAGAACGGCAGCCAGCCGCCATCAGACGCAGAGTCCTGCGTCGACCCGAGAAGGAGGGACGTCGAGACGAGTCACCGAGGCGCCCGTGACAGGACGAGAGCAGTTCCAGCTCACCGGACCTCATCTGCAAGAACAACTACCAGCACAGCAAGCCAGATAAGTACAGTCATCCAGCGAGTGTGAAGGACCTTTAGTAGTTATCCCGCAGTGTGAAGGATCTTTTAGAATCATCCAACAAGTGCGACGAAGATCCCCCACCCCCCCTTTTACGACGCGAATTGTACGGAGCATACGTAGAAAAGGGAGGGAGTTGTCTCAAGGGTTCATGTATCAATTCACATGTTCATGCAACAATAAAACCTCGATTTGTGAAATATGAATTATCCTGTATTCATTCATTAGTGAATTGGACCATTAAACAACAGTGTCGAAGCATTCCTACGCCCGATCACTGAGGACTAGTATTAAGTGTTGGCGCCTCACGCCACAGAACAGATTACAACACCTACGTCCAAACCTCAGCTTTGGCAGGTGTCAAGGTACCAACTGTGCAATGTACCAACAGTTTCGGAAACCTTGCAGACTTCAGGTGGATTCGCACGTCCTAAGATAATGTCGAGCAGACAGATTGGACTGTACCGACAGCCAATCAGGACGCTCCTTACCACTCCGGCGTCGTCCACGCATTTATGTAAACCATAACATATGATATACCTACATTTGTTTGTAATACCTAGAGACCGGATATTTCGCGGGTACATTCGGCAACAAACTAGGCTCCACAATCGTTTATGTACTCGGGTCTCAGTTAGTTGTTTATTGGCTGTTGCTCCAATTACTCCGGACCAGGTAATACCGTATTCGGCAGTCTTTTCCTCACACGTTAGTTATTGGTTCAAATTCGTCCACGACATGGCTTACCAACTGCAATCCAATTGAAAAGAAAGTCTAATGTACATGTGTTTGAATTATAGCTTGTCCTCAAATGAACTCGCGAAATTCCCGGGTCTCTACTGATAGCATAATATTAGAGACCTTTTTTTTAATTAATTTCACCTCACCTCTCTTAGTCAAAGGCCATCCGAGGTTTTTTATTACTTTCCTTTTCCTTTATTCCACTCCTTCCTATTCTTCTTCATCTTCATCTTTTTCTTTCTTATGGATTCTTAATCTTTTTTTTTTTATTATTTCTTCTTTTATCATTCTTCAAAACCCTTCGTCTTTTTAACCATCTTTACTTCTTATTCTTCTTTTCTTTTGTTCTTATTCTTATTCTCTTCATCCTCTTCATCAACAACTTCATATTCTATTCTTCTTCTTCATGTTCTTATTTCTTATCATTAGGGACCTGCAAAATTAGCGTTATTTTCTGGCAACATGTTAGCATTCAACGTCCTATACATATTCGATTCGGTGTGCATTTTTATTGGTAGGGCCACCTGTTCTTCGCGAAATGGTTCCACGACCAGTTTTACTCCAAATCTGTCAACGAATCACAGACGTACGGCATCGGAATAACCTGATTCTGGTTGGCCAGAACAGTCGGAAAATGTCTTCCCATAGAGACACACCCTAGTAAGCATAATAATACCGCTGGTTTACCCATGGATAGAGACCTGAAAAATTCGCGGATTCACTTCGGGACAAGTTGGAATTCACAAACTGGTACGTTCATGTTACTTTTGCAATTGGTCGACGCGTTGTTTGACACCTCCTGGAGATGAACGAGCCAATAACAAGCATGCAATAAGCAGTAGGCCCAATCAACGCCTTGTACTACCACAGCAAGCAACAAATGAACATTTGATATCTGCAAGAGTTTATATAAGATCATGAAGCATAGCCTACAGATCATTGAACTCGCGACTTTGTCAGGTCTCCACCCATGGATTATTGAAAGCTAGCATTTGTGGAAATCTTTTCGCAAAAAAAAAAACATGTGGGCCCTANAGGGCCACCTGTTCTTCGCGAAATGGTTCCACGACCAGTTTTACTCCAAATCTGTCAACGAATCACAGACGTACGCCATCGGAATAACCTGATTCCGGTTGGCCAGAAAAGTCGGAAAATGTCTTCCCATAGAGACACGCCCTAGTAAGCATAATAATACCGCTGGTTTATCCATGGATAGAGACCTGAAAAATTCGCGGATTCACTTCGGGACAAGTTGGAATTCACAAACTGGTACGTTCATGTTACTTTTGCAATTCGTCGACGCGTTGTTTGACACCTCCTGGAGATGAACGAGCCAATAACAAGCATGCAATAAGCAGTAGGCCCAATCAACGCCTTGTACTACCACAGCAAGCAACAAATGAACAGTTGATATCTGCAAGAGTTTATATAAGATCATGAAGCATAGCCTACAGATCATTGAACTCGCTACTTTGTCAGGTCTCCACCCATGGATTATTGAAAGCTAGCATTTGTGGAAATCTTTTCGCAAAAAAAAAACATGTGGGCCCTATTAATTGCCTTCCGCAGCATCGAGGACATATTTACCTTTCTGATTTGGTTGGACGTGGCTGGGCCAGCCTCTCGTTAGTTGCTTGCTGTTGGTCCACAGTTGTGCAAGGCGTATCTGAACAAACTGTAGTCCATTGACAAACGCAGTACAAAAGCACAAGGGTTTGATGTCTAGCCTGTCTTGAATTAATAACGCAAAATTGTGCAGGTCTCAATGCATCATGAATTTGCTGTAAACCTTATTTTTCGTAGTACATCAGAATTTATTTATACAACAGAATCAATATCGCAACAATTTTTAGATACCCTATTTTATTTTTGCCCATGTGAAGTATCTAAAAATTTTAATTATCAGTTTTATCTAACTTTTCTTATATTCATACTTTTTCACAATAAATATTTAATTGCGCAATATCACATATCACTGTCGCAATTCAAATAGGAGCTATTGATCCTTTAGCATTACATATTATAATTGATAACTTTAAATTACATTTATTGCTAGAACCATAAGCAAATTCACCTCGAATAAATGTGGTTATTAATTGTGAGCAAGGCGGTGCATCTTGAAATCAATTAACTATTAATATATTTATTTAATAATTCATAATCGGGAAACCAGACCATTTGCTAGTATCTAAAACACACAAATTACTGTGCAATTCTTATATATTGCACAAGCAATTATCACAGCTTGATAATAGGGAAATGATTACGATCGCTGGGTAAGGTGGTATATCCGCTTAAGTATCACTTTGTACTAGTGTCATTGCAAGCCAATTTCACTCCGCGCAAGTGTTAATCTGTGCAAATATCACCCGGCGCAAGTGTCACCCGACGCAAGTGTCATTCCATGCAAATGTCACTTCACGCCAAGCGTCACGCCATTTAATGTCACTCCGCTAAAATGTCGCTTTTCGCAAGTGCTATTCTACGTAAATGTCACTCCGCGCAAATGTCACTTTACGCAAGCGTCATTCCACACCAACGTCACTCCGCGAATTGTCACTCATCGCTGAGTTTGGCGACAGCCTCCTTTCATTTCATTTCATTCTCGTTCACCCTGCCCCAGGGCGATTACCAATCGCAACAGTGAAACGATTTTTTTGGAACAAATGCCTGTGTACGAACACACATAAAATTGTAATGAATTTTGCAGCCATCGCACACGTGAACATCATCACGGTGTTTGTGTATGCGTGTGTTGCGTCCCGGCAATGAATCAGTAATGAGGCAACTCCAGGGAAAGCCAATGGCGTAATAACAAAGCGGAACGTGATTCGGGGCGATAGTGAATAATGTTCAGAAGGTACTGTGCTCTGATTGGTGGTTGCACTGCCAGTCATCATTGGCTAGTGGCGCCTCCAGTGATTCATCATACGTGCACCACAGTCGCTGAAACAACCCTACTTGTTCACCATCTAATATGTTATGTTTTTTTCAGATGGTTAAGTTTCTTCAAAAAAATCATCAAATAATTTTGAACTATGGAATACCTGAACGTAATCCTCAATACGATCTGGAATAATAGCTTAAAAATATTCTTATTTTACAGTAGAAGATGAATGTACAAAACTAAACACCCTTTTCAATTGTTCTCCGAGTAAACGACAGTGTTGCCAGAAAAAAACAGTAAAATACTTTAAATGAAAGCTTTAATACGAAGTGCAGTAATTTAAGATATCACGCTATATATTTTTATTTTCCTGTATAATGTTGACAAATAAAGATTATATTTACGAAAAATTCTGTGGGGATAATTTTTCTACTTCAATTTTCTTGAATATCTTTTTTTTTCTTCACAGAAATACATACTATTTTACGATCTTCGAAATAACGCAACTCTACCACACTGAAACGATTTAATTATTGCTNTTCACAGAAATACATACTATTTTACGATCTTCGAAATAACGCAACTCTACCACACTGAAACGATTTAATTATTGCTAATGGGTGTCGAAAATAAATTGCGTTATATTAACTATCAGTTTCGCTATTAGGATACCAAACTCCTTTGTAAGGCAATACAGCCGTTTTGCAACTACTTATTTACCGTCCACTGTTGATGCACACACCTCTATATATATTATATATGGCCACCTGTTTTTTTCGCGAAGATATTTACTCGCAGGCAATACTTCAGCTTCGTACTTGCACACTTGCCAATTTCCTTTGTCTATTGTCTTCGTGTCCGTGCGAGAAGACATTCTGTACTCGACTGGGCCAATCAGACTTAAGTAACCCCGACGCTGAACGGTCGTGAATGGCTGGCAGAGAGGTAAGACGCGTGGAACTCGACATCCTCCAACCGCACAATTGTCTCTGACCTAATGTATTTTGCAGTACAACCAGTCCTGGAATTTTTTCGCGAAAAACAGGTGGTCCTAATTNATAACTTTAAATTAAATTTATTGCTAGAACCATAAGCAAATTCACCTCGAATAAATGTGGTTATTAATTGTGAGCTAGGCGGTGCATCTTGAAATCAATTAACTATTAATATATTTATTTAATAATTCATAATCGGGAAACCAGACCATTTGCTAGTATCTAAAACACACAAATTACTGTGCAATTCTTATATATTGCACAAGCAATTATCACAGCTTGATAATAGGGAAATGATAACGATCGCTGGGTAAGGTGGTATATCCGCTTAAGTATCACTTTGCACTAGTGTCATTGCAAGCCAATTTCACTCCGCGCAAGTGTTAATATGTGCAAATATCACCCGGCGCAAGTGTCACCCGACGCAAGTGTCATTCCATGCAAATGTCACTTCACGCCAAGCGTTACTCCGTTTAATGTCACTCCGCTAAAATGTCTCTTTTCGCAAGTGCTATTCTACGTAAATGTCACTCCGCGCAAATGTCACTTTACGCAAGCGTCATTCCACACCAACGTTACTCCGCGAATTGTCACTCATCGCTGAGTTTGGCGACAGCCTCCTTTCATTTCATTTCATTCTCGTTCACCCTGCCCCAGGGCGATTACCAATCGCAACAGTGAAACGACTTTTTTGGAACAAATGCCTGTGTACGAACACACATAAAATTGTAATGAATTTTGCAGCCATCGCATACGTGAACATCATCATGGTGTTTGTGTATGCGTGTGTTGCGTCCCGGCAATGAATCAGTAATGAGGCAACTCCAGGGAAAGCCAATGGCGTAATAACAAAGCGGAACGTGATTCGGGGCGATAGTGAATAATGTTCAGAAGGTACTGTGCTCTGATTGGTGGTTGCACTGCCAGTCATCATTGGCTAGTGGCGCCTCCAGTGATTCATCATACGTGCACCACAGTCGCTGAAACAACCCTACTTGTTCACCATCTAATATGTTATGTTTTTTTCAGATTGTTAAGTTTCTTCAAAAAAATCATCAAATAATTTTGAACTACGGAATACCTGAACGTAATCCTCAATACGATCTGGAATAATAGCTTAAAAATATTCTTATTTTACAGTAGAAGATGAATGTACAAAACTAAACACCCTTTTCAATTGTTCTCCGAGTAAACGACAGTGTTGCCAGAAAAAAACAGTAAAATACTTTAAATGAAAGCTTTAATACGAAGTGCAGTAATTTAAGATATCATGCTATATATTTTTATTTTCCTGCATAATGTTGACAAATGAAGATTATATTTACAAAAAATTATGTGGGGATAATTTTTCTACTTCAATTTTCTGGAATATCTTTTTTTTTTTTTTCACAGAAATACATACTATTTTACGATCTTCGAAATAACGCAACTCTACCACACTGAAACGATTTAATTATTGCTAATGGGTGTCGAAAATAAATTGCGTTATATTAACTATCAGTTTCGCTATTAGAATACCAAATTCCTTTGTAAGGCAATACAGCCGTTTTGCAACTACTTATTTACCGTCCACTGTTGATGCACACACCTCTATATATATTATATATGGCCACCTGTTTTTTTCGCGAAGATATTTACTCGCAGGTAATACTTCAGCTTCGTACTTGCACACTTGCCAATTTCCTTTGTCTATTGTCTTCGTGTCCGTGCGAGAAGACATTCTGTACTCGACTGGGCCAATCAGACTTAAGTAACCCCGACGCTGAACGGTCGTGAATGGCTGGCAGAGAGGTAAGACGCGTGGAACTCGACATCCTCCAACCGCACAATTGTCTCTGAACTAATGTATTTTGCAGTACAACCAGTCCTGGAATTTTTTCGCGAAAAACAGGTGGTCCTAATAGTATATATTCACCATGCAGCTATTCTGTCGTATAACTTTAGCTCGTTATCAAATGCCTAGCTTTCCGCAGTTTCGCTGGAGATGGTAAATTAACCAAAAAAAAAATAAGTTGCATACATACGTCTAAATTTTGTTTATGCTGAAACAACGTTGTCGACCGCGCTGAATTATGTAACGGACGTTCCTCTACGGGNTGTATATATTCACCATGCAGCTATTTTGTCGTATAACTTTAGCTCGTTATCAAATGCCTAGATTTCCGCAGTTTCGCTGGAGATGGTAATTTAACAAAAAAAAAAAGAAGTTGCATACGTCTAAATTTTGTTTATGCTGAAACAACGTTGTCGACCGCGCTGAATTATGTAACGGACGTTCCTCTACGGGCTTTATGAGGTGCGTTTTTAACGATGCTGTTTATTACTGCTGGCGCGGAGAGGCAAGAATAGAGCCCATAAAAAAAGTGAAACCCTCCCGGTTCACGCTGCCATGGCATATGAGACATAAATGTTTATATATGTTGCCGGCTGTAACCAGTCAACACTACGCTTAATATTGTTCCACATACAAAAAATTCTTCTAATCATCAGAGAGACGACTTAAAAGGAAATAAAAACATGCAAAGTTTAATTTACCTAATATAAAATGTATTATATTAAATTATTTTTTGAGTTATTACATTATTTAATTAAATAATGAAACATTTACTGTGCAAATATTAATGTTGATTGTTGGAGTTCCTCCTTGTAATATACAGTCACAGTTAAATAATTGTCTTTTATATATTTAAGTAAAATATTTTTGTAATGATCTATGATAGTTCAATTATATAATTATGCTAGTGGTTAACACAATGGGAGAGCACAGTAAACATATAAATGACTTCTGGTCAAAGCTCAAAGTCATATGCGTGAAAAACTTTTAGTAAATAGCTTACTCACGAGTCCTTTCAACGGAAAATATGTTGCACAAACTGAAGATATATATATATTTACAGAGGATGAGTATAAAAGAATACCCCAACTTTGAAGGTCTACAATATCAAAATCAAACAACCTACAACCTTGATTGACCAATCAACTGAACCGTGGAACTGTGAAATTGGTTTACCATACATTCATAAATGTTCAATGTGACCACCACGAGCGGCCCAAACGTCATCTACGCGACAATCAAAACTCNCTCGTTCCACGCTCTTGTCAGCATTTCCGGTGTTACGATTTGGATGGCGTTCGTAACTCTCGGTTTGAAGTTGTGAGGGGGTAGCGAGCTCGCATTCGACACNACTCGTTCCACGCTCTTGTCAGCATGTCCGGTGTTACGATTTGGATGGCGTTCGTAACTCTCGGTTTGAAGTTGTGAGGGGGTAGCGAGCTCGCATTCGACACGTCAATGTGAAGGGAATGGTCGGATGTTTCCTTTATGGTGCGCCACCCCATTGGCATCTAGCTGTTTGAATATATCAGAATGAGACGTTGCCACAACGCTGGATTGGTCGAGGAGCAGCTGGTGACCAGACTCTTCATCACTGGCCCCCAAGAAGCCCGGATCTTAACCGGTGCGATTTTTTTCTGTAGGGGTTCATTAAAGATCAAGTGGTTTGTCCACCATTGCAGGCTAACATTGACGACCTCAAAACGAGAACTATGGACGCCATCNCACAACGCTGGATTGGTCGAGGAGCAGCTGGTGACCAGACTCTTCATCACTGGCCCCCAAGAAGCCCGGATCTTAACCCGTGCGATTTTTTCTATGGGGGTACATTAAAGATCAAGTGGTTTGTCCACCATTGCAGGCTAACATTGACGACCTCAAAACGAGAACTATGGACGCCATCNCATTAAAGATCAAGTGGTTTGTCCACCATTGCAGGCTAACATTGACGACCTCAAAACGAGAACTATGGACGCCATCCAAACCGTAACACCGGACATGCTGACAAGAGCGTGGAACGAGTTTGACTATCGCGTAGATGGCGTTTCGGCAGCTCGTGGTGGTCACGTTGAACATTTGTGAATGTATGGTTAACAAACTTTACGCTTCCAGGGTTCATTTGAATTCTCAATCAAGGTTGCNACGTTGAACATTTGTGAATGTATGGTTAACAAACTTTACGCTTCCAGGGTTCATTTGAATTCTCAATCAAGGTTGCAGGTTGTGTGGTTTTGTTTACTATAAGATCAGACCAAGAAATCAAGTTTTTCATTATATCAGTATATCATTATTTTGCAACGTTTACGATAAAATAACAACACACAGATACGTTTATAATTTTTTTTTACTTTCGCGTCTTAATACTTTGTATTTTTACGATAAATTATTGAAATTNCACACAGATACGTTTATAATTTTTTTTTACTTTCGCGTCTTAATACTTTGTATTTTTACGATAAATTATTGAAATTTGCATAAAACAGTATGCAACAAATTATAATAACAAAAATTTTCTTACCGCGGAGTTTTGAACGCGTGGACCATAAGTAACCATGTGGTCGCGCTTACCACTCAGCTAGTTCTTATTGTTCACGGGATGATAAATTTTTTATTATTTGTACAATAAATATAATCGTGGACAGCGGCTCAAGTGCTTATTTCATTACTCTCGTGATATGTCTTTCAAGTGAATTAGTTACAACATAAACACGCGCATAAAAAAAATGATGTCCATATTTTGTGTTCAGTGTTTTATCTTTCATCGCAAGCCGTCTCGCCCTGCGCAATTGCTAACAAATTCACGTAAGTTGTAGNTTGTGTTCAGTGTTTTATCTTTCATCGCAAGCCGTCTCGCCCTGCGCAATTGCTAACAAATTCACGTAAGTTGTAGGTCATCGGTGTATTAGAACATCGCTGAGCGTCTGAATGAAAATAGGTGTAGTTAAAGTGAAGCAACTGAGGTTTTTAATGTATGTGTACAAAGAAAAGTTATATTTATTGTGCATCGTATTTTAACTGTAAACTTTTTGTTAAAAAATGTTATATTTTTCACTAGTTCTCAGTGGATCGCTAGGAAAGCTGTTTGTGCAGATAAAATGGCTGCTTTTGAAGTTAGGGGAATATTTAATGTGAGTGATGATTTGAAAAATTATGCTTCTCTGTGGAAGCGTGCTTCATTACTACGTATTTGTATTTACGTGACAGATGTCGAGCAAGACAAGTGACATGTTACAATGCGGCACACTCATTTGTTTCTNTACGTATTTGTATTTACGTGACAGATGTCGAGCAAGACAAGTGACATGTTACAATGCGGCACACTCATTTGTTTCTACACAGAAGCGCCACTTCAAGAGCCACCATGGTATTTGTTCAAGCACTCTTCTCGTACACAAACAGCCCTCCCGCACGATACACGCCCGAGAATGCCCACTCGATCAGTGATGACTTATACGAGATCTCTCGTACGTTTCGCGTTTCCCTTGTTTCTTATTTATTCATGTTAGGGCCACGTGATCCAGCCATTCGTATACGAGTGCAGCCTGAACTTTGACCTCCTACAGTGCCCTGAGAAAACCGACCAGCTATTGGCTGCGTCGGCCACGTGTAGAAGTTCCAACGACAAGGACCCACCGGAGATCTAACCTGCACTGAGAGGACAGCCAACAAAATATCTGATTAA
This sequence comes from Clitarchus hookeri, assembly GCA_002778355.1. Lineage (NCBI taxonomy): Eukaryota > Metazoa > Arthropoda > Insecta > Phasmatodea > Phasmatidae > Clitarchus > Clitarchus hookeri. Next base: position 12,255 of record NQII01010980.1, read on the forward strand.
GTGAAATATTTTGAACATACTCCATTTCTACAACGTCGTCACAGAAAACCATATCTGAGACATGAAACAAACATGAAAAACAAGCCAAGAGTAGCCGTATTAAAAAAAAAATAAGTACAATTTATAACAAATTACACAAGGCATTTTGTACAATTTTAACAGATTAGAAAAATATAAAAAAATTACAAGAGAAATAATCAAACGACTTGGTTTTCTGCGACGATATACTTTAACAATGTAGGATGTTCAAAATGTTTTACTTAATCATTCACCCCCATTGCAAAAAATCTTTCAAACAACTCAACATAATATTTGATTGTATATGGTGAAATATGTATTTAGTTTCCCCACCAAAATATTTTCTTGCGTAGACCAAAATCATGAAAAGCAACAAAATTAATTTTTTTATCTAACCAAATACACACTCGCCTAAACAAAACCTCTGTAATGGGTCAAAAGAATGTAGGCTGCCAACCAAATATTTTTTTGACTCAGCTGTATATATTTGCTTGGCAACTCATTTAATTTCCTTTGTTCAAAAATACGGTTTGAGTGTTTGTTTGCTTATTTGACACTATTAGGACTGTAAAAATATTTGTTAGTTCATGTAGTGATGCGTAATACTGGTATAAGCATAATAATTAAACAAGTTCAACAGGAAAATAAAATAAAACTGTAAAACTTGAAATAATTATTGGCAGACTGAGACCCCAGGAGATGGTCACCGGCACCCCACGTGTGCAAGTGCCAGCACCCTGGCCGGCCCGAGTACAATAACCACCAACCACTCAGCAGTTGGTAAACTAACAAGAAAATATTAATTCAAATTATGTCTCTTAAATAGCTCAAACTCCTCGTCCAACCAAAACCAGAATAAGTGAAAGGACTAGGGAAAAATCTGGGGTACATTGCTACGGTAATCCTTTCACACACCCGGTGAAACAATAAAAGTTAATTAATTGCATTTTATAGTACGAAATTTCAGAGAGATACCATTTTCAGAGTATAGTGGTATTTCAGGTACGATTAAATTAAAAATATCAATTCCTTTAATACAAATATGCCCAAAATTATACATNGCCGGCCCGAGTACAATAACCACCAACCACTCAGCAGTTGGTAAACTAACAAGAAAATATTAATTCAAATTATGTATCTTAAATAGCTCAAACTCCTCGTCCAACCAAAACCAGAATAAGTGAAAGGACTAGGGAAAAATCTGGGGTACATTGCTACGGTAATCCTTTCACACACCCGGTGAAACAATAAAAGTTAATTAATTGCATTTTATAGTGCGAAATTTCAGAGAGATACCATTTTCATAGTATAGTGGTATTTCAGGTACGATTAAATTAAAAATATCAATTCCTTTAATACAAATATGCCCAAAATTATACATNAGTATAGTGGTATTTCAGGTACGATTAAATTAAAAATATCAATTCCTTTAATACAAATATGCCCAAAATTATACATAAAAATAGTGGAATAAACATTAACAAAAAAAGGGCACTAAACGTGATATTACAAAGAAATATATAAAATTTGATTACACAAGCATAACAAATCCTTATGGTGATTACATGCTATGCAAGGCCACATAGCTTCGCAATATGTATGGCACATTGAAAACTTCAATACATTACAAGAAAACGCAATGAAACAGGCAATCATGACTGTAGAGTTTTCCATAGTAAAACACTAACAAAATATGGAGCGTACAATACCCATATTAATATTGACCAGAAGGGCCTCTTAATACAATACTTATCTCAAATGCATGATGACGTAGACGGGATTCGAATACCTCTAGACGGCCCCAGTCTGGCCACTGCATACATCAGAAGTTTACTCCCCTCTCTACCGGGGAAGAAATAACGCAACACTGCGAATTTCGTAATCAGTTGGCTTATCGCATAATATCCAATCTAAACTCTTTATTTAAATTGAAGCACGCTCAGGAACCAAAAACAGTCTTTAATTGTTTTCTAGTCTTCGTTATTGTCGACCACCAGCTGGCAGTGTCCTTCACAATAGCGCGACGCGGTACAGCCTGCCATCTGCCAAGTGATATTTGACAACACTGTATTGTACCGCAAACAAAACCTTATACGCCGAAACTGCTTGATACGTGCAGCCAGGCCTTATAGTTTTGCATCGTACAAATACCGCCTTTTCTCTACTTCTTGAATCAGAAGTTCTTAAAGACTCGTTTTAAAGTTAACACTGTCCCACTAGTTTTTNACCGCCTTTTCTCTACTTCTTGAATCAGAAGTTCTTAAAGACTCGTTTTAAAGTTAACACTGTCCCACTAGTTTTTAAACAATGTTCACAAATGGAAGAGGCGCAAAAAAAAATAATATATACACATATACGTACTTTACTATCTGACATCTCGTTTCTGTCCCTTTGTTTACAAACATGACAAAAATACTTNCCGCCTTTTCTCTACTTCTTGAATCAGAAGTTCTTAAAGACTCGTTTTAAAGTTAACACTGTCCCACTAGTTTTTTAAACAATGTTCACAAATGGAAGAGGCGCAAAAAAAAATACTATATACACATATACGTACTTTACTATCTGACATCTCGTTTCTGTCCCTTTGTTTACAAACATGACAAAAATACTTNTATATACACATATACGTACTTTACTATCTGACATCTCGTTTCTGTCCCTTTGTTTACAAACATGACAAAAATACTTTTCTTCTTTTCCGCATTCTTACTCCTGATTGGCTGCTTTCTCTAGCGTCATCAGCGACGTCGCCTCCGCAGCAAGGCAGGCTTGTCGCTAGCGCACTCGTCGCGACCAATATCAATTACGATTGGCTGGTTCGGTGTGACGTCACATCGCTTCGCGCCGCGCCACGCTACTGTGGAGAGGGTTCGAAGAAATGCCCAGCGAGATTACAGTGACTTCTCGTTAAATGGCGGATTGAAGTGAAAACCGATAACTTCGTAGAGTGAAAGCGCTGTATTTAAATTTTAAAGAATAGTTTGAAAACTAAATGTTACTTAGACCAGCTCTGAAGCATTGCAAAGCAGTTCACGTGTGCCAATTATGCATATATTTATAAACGTAAACTAATTAGACGTAACGAGAGAGATCTGCATTTTTTTCGTTATGGTGTATATATTCAATACTTAAGATACGAAACTTGTTTTAGTATATTAAGATTACGTAGTTGGTCAAACGTCGAGACCAATGACGCGGTAAACGTTGAGCACTCACGACGTGGGCTCAATTTCCCCCCCCCCTCCTTAATTGTAATATTTCCTTTTGTCACAAAATTATAGTTCTCAGTTTAATTTATAACGGAATATTTTTCAAGCAAAAAAATACGAGAGAATTTTTAANTGTCACAAAATTATAGTTCTCAGTTTAATTTATAACGGAATATTTTTCAAGCAAAAAAATACGAGAGAATTTTTAATACACATTTTAACATCAGTTCAACACAAAATTTGTTTTGCCGCAACACAAATAACACCTGAAGTTGGCAATACAGAAAGGATATCATGTTGTTACGTTATTATTTTAATGTCACGTTATCATAATAGCTTAACGGTTTATTGCATTAACAGCAACATTAGTTACTGACGGCTCACAGATAAAAAAAAATTAATGTTGTAATAACATTGATACTGTTGCCGCAACATTAGACTTTTTTCTCGTGGCGTAATTTACGTAGAGCACAAATCTTAAGTTGCATCAACAAAATCTTTTTTTGCGGCAACCAAATAAGAACAACCAAACAATTTGGTTTCAAAAACAAAATATTTTATTTTCCCTATAAAAACAGTAAATTTGGTTTCGCCAAACATATGTTGTTTGATTCAACTAAACCTTTTTCTCAGTGTGAATCGCCATACAGGAAGATTGGCGTGTTTATAGTACCACACGTAAGCTCACCAGACACTCTGGGTAAAAAAAAAAAGCCACTCACTTGTTCTGTAAGTGGTGTAGGCATATTCCATTTAATTCAAAATGAGGACAATGTAATTTCATTATCGCCATAAGAGTACCGGAGAAGCATACATATGTTTTATATATATATATATATCCTAGCTTAATATTAATGACGTTGATGAAATAATTTATTCAAGTCGGTAGCATTTCAAGCCAACAATTTTCAAAACCTAATTAAACACATAAAATAATTTTTAATTTGTTACTTAAAAAAAATAGCAATGCTAAGTGCCAGGAAATTGAACTCTTATTTTCTACAGTTGTTTCCACAACTTAATATTTTAGTACACCCTGCAGTATAGTAACTTAACCTTAAAACGAAATATAAAAAAATCGTAAAAAATATTTACACGATATCTTAAATGACTTACAGATGATTTTACATGACTTACCATTTGAATTTTGATAACAGATTTATAACAACGTTGTCGCACAAAATCTAAAGACATATAATGTTTCTGTTAGGTCGAAAAGCCGGTTATTTCATCCCCATGAAAAAATCTAACTGGACGAAAAAAAACTCTGAAAAAAAAGAATGTATTATTTTTTTGCCGGACATCTGGTAACCCTGACCACAGACCGGTCACATTAGAAAATGGCCAGATTATCAACTGTTACAAAGGAACACTGGTGCTTGTTACTGACAGTGTCTGTTCCCCTCCTTCTCCACTCACAAATTACACTTGCGCAACTAGCACAGGCCACGTAGGAATATTAAAGTTAAGTGGCGTTCCTATACCTTCGACGTGGGCATACCTATTCGCTGATTGGACGCGCGAGACTCAGGGCACTGGCCTTGTTTCTGATTTGCTACCGGTAGCGACTAAAAAAAATTTCGCGAATTAATTTTAGGTCAAGNCATCCAGTAAGAGAACTACAAGGAAACCAGAATTGAATCACATACCACCTGGTCAGAGGTATAAAAAAATGGTTACACGCTGGTTGCAGCAACCAATGAACGTAAAGCCGAGGCTCGGAAATACGTAGAAGAATGAAGCCTACTATATACTGTTAATTTAAAACGCAAAGTTTTTCTGCTACCTCGTGTCGTGCTCCCGAAGGTTCCCGTTGCCTGGGCTGCTGGCAGGCAAGTAATATACACGGCGCTGATTGATGAACGGCGTTCCGACATGCGCTGGCCGGTGACGCCATTTTGCTGGCGTGTGCGACTTGTTATGGTGTGATCTAGTAACAATGTAGTATGTCAATGTGAGAGTATGCTGGGGGCTGGGGCGTATCTCAAATAACGACTCATGATTCGGTAGAGCACAACAGTTTCTGATGAGGTTTATTAACATTAGATTAAACAGTTCCTATTTAAATGAATATTGATCGAGGGAGCTTTAAATAGCTTACCAAGTTGATTATTTAATTATATTATGATTCATGCTATTTTAATTAAACCTAACTGGAAAGTCATCACCTTGTTGCAGCCGGAGGCTGATTCTGCGAGACGGTTAACGACGGCCGGACACACCCACCTTCCTGGTCTGCTTCGCTGGTCGGGTCGCCCAAAGGACTAAAGACGAAAGACGACAGACGCTCGTTCCGGGTGTTACGCCGGCCTATATCAAGCGCGTGGTTCTGCGGCCCCGCTCAGTGACCGGTGGAGGGGATTTCTGCAACTGTCTTCTTTCGCAAGAATCGACGAACAAATGGTGGCGTTGCAATCCCTCTCGTTTCCAGTTTTAATGTTTGAAGGTGTGATCAGGCAAGCCGTTCAACTAAGGCCTGATCACACCATAACGGGCTGGTGTTCGCGGTATAAGCGGTTGTCTTCTGTATTCTCGAGTATTCTGTGCGGTCGCCGAGGGTTGGCAGAGCGGTCGGGAAGATTGCTCGTGACGGCGGATAGCGCCGTGGGCGGTAATTAAGGCGGACAAAAATCTGATAACGCAAGCAATTTATCTGGTGTTAAAGCCCGCGGAAAAGAAGAGGGATGAAGGGTAAGGCAGGGGGTGGCATTCGAGGGAGCCAATTTCCTACCCCCTGCGTGGAGGGGTTGCTCGGATAAAGGATCAAGGGCTGCGACGTCTACGTAGGCGGCAGTCTTCTTCCTTCGCACTCGACACGGTCTAACATCACGTGCCAGAAAGTTGGCACAGTTCGATACCTTTACCTTAGTAATTCCTTCACCTTAGTGGATTCACGCCGAGGTTTAAAACTACCTTCTTCAGTGCGCCACAACGAAATAGGAAAAGTCCATCCGCGGTTACTTCAAACTTCTCTGAAGCCCTGCCAAAGTCCTACTTCCAGGATATTCCTCCACTCCATGCAAACAAAGCTTAACCGAGTCTAGAAAATTTCACCAAAGTGACAATGAACCGTATTCGTGCAAACACTCAGTGTAATAACATTTTACCTGAAAACTATTTCTTACTACGAATTACCAAAACACCTCATTCCTCTCTATTTAATTCATATTATATTCATATTAATAATGAATTTAAGATTATAATTTATAAAACGAATAAAATNATTCCTCTCTATTTAATTCATATTATATTCATATTAATAATGAATTTAAGATTATAATTTATAAAACGAATAAAATTAAAAGTTCAATTTAACTAAAAATGAAGTACTGTTATGTTAACAGAAGTAAAAACCGCTTGTGATACGTGGTATGTTTAATAAACAACAAAACACGTCAAACATGTGGTGATTTTTCAAAGTTTAGAGTAAAATAGTGTACAGAACCCGCGAATAGACTATATTAGCTGTTCACGATTAATTGAGCAATTTTGAGTGGATTGGAAAGGTTTGGTCGGTTCTCAACAACGAGAACTCGAGAGCCGATGAGGGAGAAGCGAGGTGAGTATGTATAAGCGTCGGAATGCAAGGGTTAATAAAATGGAAGGTCCCCGAGAAAACCACCGGCCACCCGCAGCGTCCGCAACATTTCCCACGAGCGAAAATCCGGGTAACCTGGTTTTTCTGGTTGAGAAAGAACGAACTTTAAAATTCGTAGACAGACCAGCAAAATTAGTGGACAACATATGAATAATTTAAGTTTATACTTTCCAAGCAAACATTTATTCTATAGGTCTATACGAATTTAAGCACTAAAGTCTCACTTCATGTTCCCCGCATAGTAATATCTCTGATGGTTTTCTCGTTACTATCATTCAGGAAGTATTTAAAATGGAATAATGCCGTCCGGGATAATGTGTAGTTGAAAAAATATCTGCAACCACTGCAAAAATAGGAGCTGCCATAAAATTATGGCATTGACAAAATAAGGGTTACAACCCTGTTGTCGCATCAATTCGTGCTGTAATCCAAAACATGNCATAAAATTATGGCATTGACAAAATAAGGGTTACAACCCTGTTGTCGCATCAATTCGTGCTGTAATCCAAAACATGATCAGTTTTTTCAATGTCGGATTGAGAATCAGCACATTAAAAATAACAGAAAAGGCCATCTTGCGTTATAACTCTGAACCCTACCGATTGCGACGGATCCATGCATAAAGGTAGAAACCATTTTTTTGCTGCACCTAGCAGGCGAGCAACACGCATCACACAAGGATAAAAAATGGCTCATGGGAAAAATGTAACTAGGGTTTCAAAAGTGCTCACTTTGCCGTGGACATCCTGTAGGACCTTTGACCCATGCAGGTGACTCGGCATGTGCCGTGTTAGGGTTCATGTGATCTGTTATTGCCAAACAGACTTATAATTGCAAGGTGAGAAAAAATATGTTACGTTAATTCGGGCCTGCATTAGAACTAAACTGGAACAGTATGTTGCACATTGCGGTGGAAATGCATCAATCTGTATAAACGCTCATTTTTGCTCAAGAATTTATGATGGTATATAATTTTATACGTTTCAAACAAAACAAAATATTTATCTATGTGGCTCGCCAAATAAAAAATTATGCTTTCGGTAAGGCGCTTGGTTTCGGAACACAGTCGGCTAATTGAGTGTAAACATTCATGTAAACAACACAGTTGATAATAAATAATTAAACTTATTGACGGGTGATTTCCCAAGAAGTCATTAAAGCGTAAAAAAAAAAACTTTTCAAGTGAGGGGCGAAATTCAAAGATAAAGAAAACTGGGTGTTCTGAAGAAACTTTTTGTTTCCTTGTATTGCCCCGAGAGGGGATGGGCCAATGTTCAAGAATTGCTAATTAACGCACGACACCGAATCGATAGTTGGTACAGTGGAGTCTCCATTATCCGTCAGTCTCGGGACCGTCACCGTGACGGTTGAGAGAATAGAAGGATAATAGAAATGCTCCGTCCCCCTTCTTAGAGACACGGCTGATACTAGCGATAATAATGTATACGATATTTAGCACTCTATTTTAAACAGGTAGCAATCAATATAAGTATGTACAGCAAAGTATGTATTTGATATTAAATATTGAAGACTTCTGTTTATTATGTTGATAAAATAACAAAATTGAATACAGTACTATTATGTATATGTTCAGTAGTATAATCTTACCTTAAAAAAGTCTGTCATTTTCCTTGGTTGTAATACTCCACGGGCTTTTGTTGCTGCCGTGTTGCGTATCTGACGTATGAGTAATATCTGTGTAGCGTCTGCCTCTTCTTGTTGCTCGTACAATTCAATACACTTGGATAACATGTTTTCAGCGTCACTGTGGCTTATTATTTTGGTACACTCCTTGAGTGTATTATCTTCTTCTTCATTTATACTTTCTACCTCCTGTGTTGCACTTATAACAAGTTCCTCATCATTTAATATTTCAAAGCCTCCTTCGACCCTTAAATATATCCATTTAACCTATACTAGCCTTACATGAAGGATCCCCATCAAGATTCTTGTTCATCTCGATAGCTTTAGCCATTATTATGGGCCCAGAAACTGGTATCCCTTGACTGCGGGCTTGAATGAACCACTGACACATTACTGTATCCAGTTGGTCCAGTTTTGCTGGCTTCGTCGTTTTTCTTAGTTTGACATCTCCGTCTGTCATTTGCATTTTTTAAACGTGACTTTCGAATTTATCTGCATCTTTCTTAATATCATTGACTGTCGTCCGCCCGATTCCATATAGCGGAGCGATACTCGTGGCGCTTTCTCCTTTACGCAGTCGTTTTATAATTTCAAGTTTTTGAGAAAGTCCCAATACACCATGTTTCCCTTTCTCAGGCATTTTTAAACACACTACACTTTGACAACAAACTGAGGACAATGACTTGCTGACTAAGTTACTACCGTTACTGAACTGACTGTAGGAATGGGAGGGCGGATGAGTGTCTAGGAATTCCGGTAGGGTGGTGAGGAATACGGAACGATTCTACGTATGTAGGTTGTGCATCACACAGAATGTATTTTTACTGGGTATATGTATTACAGTACAGTATACGTATTGTTCAACTCAATAATCAGCTTAATTTGATCTAATATGAAGCGAGGAAAAATATATTTCATTTTCAGTTTATTAAATTTGTTTTTTGTATCCAATTTTATTATTTTACTCGTCGTATCAGTTTACTGACGGTTAACAGAAACTGACGGTTAAAATGGTGACGGTTAACCGAGACTCCACTGTATTTATTAAGTCAATGGTTTGACTGCTGTTTCACCAAATATTATATACATATATATATATTTATATTCATATTCATATTTTGCAACGCAGCTGCTTTCTCCTTTACATTTTATATCCAGTTTTAAAATTTTACTCCGAATAATTAAATTCTATGTATGTCATTCCACATATATTCCTAACTGTGTGACTACTTTGTTTATTCTCGTTAAGCCCTAAGTCATAAATCCTAAGCCTAAGAACTTAGTTCGCTGCAGTTTTCAAACCACTGGAGATAAAACCACCAGGTTCAGATTGTAGGCAATACTAGTGACCTAGAAAAAGACGAATAGTAACTGTATACCCAAAACTCTGTTATAAGCATGGTCCTCCATAATGTTCCACAAAGAAGAGATATATTTTAGAACCTAGCCGAAATCGGATCCGAGTGTAGCTGCAAGCTCTACCAAAAGAAGAAATTTATATTTTTAGTAATGAATGTTTTCTTCAGAGATATTTTTTTGGGGGAATCATATTGCTTTGAACTGTATTCGCAAACCATCCTAGCATTCACCAGGAGTGATTTCGCGAAATCCTGGAAAGATCTAAATCCGGGCCGATGATCGAACGCAGATTCTTCTTGATGCGAGTCCACCACGTCTACCTTGGTGGTGTGAATACAGAAGCCTGTGCCATCAGCAGGAACCTGATTTCCACAGAAAATCTCCCCGCGTGGTAGTCTTCAAACGTCTGTGTGCATACTTCCAATTTTCCTTTGGTTATTGGCGACGTGTTTATGCGGCCAATGGTATCTGAATGGGAGAATCAGAATCATGTTACTAAACGTTTGTTATTCATGGTACAAGCGGCTTCACCTTTGTGCAGAAATTCTTCTTATTCGTGTTATAATTTAAGTTTCATACGTGTTCCTGTGAATGTTAGACTATATAAAATTTTCGATTTACTATTTTTTAAATACTTTTGTATATAATTTTCACTGTGTGTCATTTTCAACTTGCGAAGAGGCTCGAACTCATTGATAAAATATGAATACGTTCTTGATATTTTACAACTGGCAGGTAACACGCAATTAAATTTAAGCACAAAACTAAAAAACAACTCGTAAAATGTAAATGTTATATAATCGTACATTGTCTGTTATTACTCAGAATCCAAAATTATAACACGAACACGATTAATTCCTACAANAATGTTATATAATCGTACATTGTCTGTTATTACTCAGAATCCAAAATTATAACACGAACACGATTAATTCCTACAAAAGAGGTGAAACTGAATCTTGAGTAGTGATTCCGGCTCGGCTCGCGTTGCATTTGCTGAAAGTCGTGCATGTGTGGGATATGACCAGCAGAGATCAGGGGCATGTGTGGGATATGACCAGTAGAGATCAGGGGCATGTGTGGGATATGAACAGAAGAGATCAGGGGCATGTGTGGGATATGAACAGAAGAGATCAGGGGCATGTGTGGGATATGACCAGCAGAGATCAGGGGCATGTGTGAGATATGACCAGCAGAGATCAGGGGCACGTGTGGGATATGACCAGTAGAGATCAGGGCATGTGTGGGATATGACCAGCAGAGATCAGGGTCCGGCAAGCCGACTCTGACTTGGCTCGACAGAGCCTGCGGTGTGGTTCAGCTCGTACGTAAATGGTGATTCGGGAGCAAGATTCATGCATCAACACGCGCAGGCAGTATGGTATTGAAATTCGTAACCACATTGTTGTAACCACAAAATAGGTTCGTTGTCATAACAAACAACTTACGTCACCATCAGTCTGTCTAAGGTAGCTTCTGTAGCCATCAAGACTACCATCACTGATATAGTTAAGTACTCTTAATTGTGCAAAGCCGACCTCTGGTGGCGCAGTTGATTGGTGCGCCGCCGGTCTGTGGTGCGGGAGGTTCTGGGTTCGAATACCAGGTAACGCATGTGTATTATTTTAAGTTACGTGATAAGTTAGTTTGTAGGCCATCCCCTAATAATCCGTTAGGCATAACACTGGAGTACCTTTTCAAATTCCCTTTCAAATACAATCCACTTAATTGAGCAAGTCTTTGTCTTTCCAACAATCCGTTCTTAACTGACATTCCTCTCTTTGTGTTCTTTAACTCCCACATTCGTACATACATAACGAACACTGCAAGTTGTTACTGAAATGTACTATCACACTTTGGAGTATTTTCATCTCGTGTGTGGACGAAAATATTTGTATCTTTCTCACGAGTCAATCTCGTCGAGACATACTCGCAAGCCAAACTCGTACGTGTATGAGCACCGTTTGACTCGACATAGTTAAAACTTTAAAATAATAAACTGCATCTGAACATAAGTTTTCTGAATTAGAACTATAAAAAACACTTCGAAAATCATGTGTCTTTAAATATCGGTAATTAACGCAGTAATGCGTTCATTTATATGTTCAGATGCAGTTTATTTTTTAAATGTTTTAACTGCTTCGAGTCAAAAGGAGCCCATGCACGTACGAGTTTGGCTCGCGAGTCTGTCTCGACGAGATTGCCTCGTGAGAAAGATCAAAATATTTTCGTCCACACACGAGATGAAAATACTCCGAAGTTTGGTCGTACATTTCAGTTACAGCTTGCAGTGTTCGTTTTCATGTACGAATGTGGGAGTTCCAGAAAACAAAGAGGGGAATTTCAGTTAAGAACGGATTGCTAGAAAAACGACTTGCTCAATTAAGTGAATGGATTTGAATGGGAATGTTAAACGTCCCTCAGTGTTATGTCTAAAGGACATATATTTATAATTTGTTTCTATAGTTTATAAATTTGCGATTCACTAAATTAGTTTTTCTCTTTACTGCGCACCTCGAAGTCAGGATTTGCTATTAAAATACGCTGAATACGATTAAATCAACGTCTCAGTTATCCTTGCAGTATTCCCTTTTGATATTTTGTTTCTACAGGAAATAACTATATCATTCTAATTATTTATAAGAGGAAAATAATTTGTAGAAAGAGTAATTAATTAGGTTGTCATAAATATAAGGAAATTAAGATACGTCCTCGTTGCTGAGAAAAGTTCTGAAAATACTCCGATGAACAGTAGGTTAAGTACATGTTTTAATTCAATGTTTTATTAATTATGTTTATATACTCCTTTAATAAGTGTAAAATGCTTAAAAGTAATTAATTGATAGTTACTGGTCAACCCGTTCTGTCGAAAATCCAAGTGCTGTAAATAGCTGTTCACGGTAACTTAATCTTTGATTTCATTAAAATAAGTTAATTTTGACGTCTTTAATTAAATATCAAGGTTTACAAACATACCAAAGAATAAACTCTTCGTTATTAGGTGCCAATGTGAAAAATCCTTACAGCAGACATGAACATTTAGAACTTTTCTAACTGAGGTGTCAAGAAACTAACACGGCAGCNATGTGAAAAATCCTTACAGCAGACATGAACATTTAGAACTTTTCTAACTGAGGTGTCAAGAAACTAACACGGCAGCTACGCACAGTATGTTAAATATTACATTTCATTTAAGCACAACGATTTATTAAGATTACCTTATTTGAGGAGAAAATGTTTAGTCGCTGTTAAGATTTCCATAAGAGATTCAGCAGTGTTTTATTGCCTCCCCCAGGAAACTTTCCAGCACAGAATGTACGTATGAAGTTTTCAAAACACGTGAGGAACGGCAAAGCGTTGAAGAAAAGCGAAAATATATTGTGAAACTTTTGTAATAGCCTTCTTTAACCCGGGAAAAACTTGGAACAGGTTTCGGTTGGAGACGTACAACTTGAAACAAGTTCACTGGGAACAGGTTACTACGTGGCCGATCCTGAAAATAATCGCGAAGTTTTATTCGTTTCACGTGGTAATTTACGTTACGTCCCTTCGCTGAATATTGCATGAACATTAATTTGCACAGGCATGTTCATTTTTATCCTCAGCCCTTCTTCTCGTTAATTTTCTTCCATACCAAAACCTTATTAATCTTTAGTTCACAGCTAATTCCTCTTCATTTAATATTTACAGTCTTACTTAGGCCCCAAGCGGCGCAGTAATCGCATACTTGCCTTCAAGCGGAACACACAACATCTACATACCTAAAACTAATCTGTGTGTCATTATTTCATTTTTATATAATGAAGCTAAAAAGGAATTAAAAAGAACTGGAAAGTTCTCATGTGCACGAATTCCAAAAACTTAAAATCAAGGACAGAATTTAAAATACTTAAGATTTTTATAAGGTTATATTAATTTCCTATACATATTTTAATGCTGATAAATATGATATATAACAACAGTTGATACAGTTATTTCTCAATTTAAAAATTGNACAGTTGATACAGTTATTTCTCAATTTAAAAATTGTAAATATTTTTGCGAAAAATTAGCGTTATAAATTACAAAATCAGTAAATATCGTAAATGAATTTTCTTTAAATTAAGAAGAAATTAAAAGCTATATAAAATTCAACTATTTTTTTTATTTTGTAATTTTTAAGTTCTACATTAAAAAATTATACTAATTTTAAAGCTATTATGTTAGTATTTGTACTGATTCTGTCGTATATATATTTTATTATTCAAAAAAAAGTTAATTTTTTTCTAAATATATAAATTGTATCAGCTATTACTGTATGTTTTGACGTCCCGTCTTAGCTCACATATCCTATTTTGCATCTATGCTATGGGTAACATCAATTACCATGTACAAATCAATATATCGTGAGATAAAATATTTATGTGTGAATTTAGATAGAATTAAAGTAATNCATCAATTACCATGTACAAATCAATATATCGTGAGATAAAATATTTATGTGTGAATTTAGATAGAATTAAAGTAATGAAGTTAATTTGTAGAGATATTGAATATACTGTATTTAATATTGAAACGTGATCATTAAATTGACTGGGACTAGTTGGTAATGCAACTGTGCCAAAATATATAGCATTCAATTACCAAAAACTAATTAATTTTACAACTTCCATCTTAAATACTTAACCAGTTATTTATCTCTTTTTTGCACAGAATAAAAGAGTTCCTTTAAGTAGTACGAAATTGAGTTATCGACTTCTAAGGGTTTTCTAAAATGTTAATGTAGAAAATAATATGTAATTGGAATAGACTGAGAGATATTTAAATGAAGAAATTTCTTAAATGTGGTCTTGATAACATGAAGGATGGGGTAAGGCACACCTAGCGAGACAAAAACTCATACTATAGACGGAAAAGACGTCTTCCGTTGCAGAATCGGTCCTCTAAATCCGATCTTCTCTACAGGCGACGATAGACGCTTCAGTAGATCATCGTATCTCCAACCACCTGATGATTATCTGGAACTAGTCAAATAATTTATTACACACATTTCTTACCTATTATTATAATAAGTTCAGGCATATTTAATTTTTCCTTAAAGCATTCCAAATATACATCNCCAAATACACAACGATTTGTAAAACTGTTGTTTCTTCTTTTGTTTGATCTTTTTTTTAAATATAAACATTTCACAACGAAATTAAGCTTTAATCGTTACGATGCGATGGCTTTATTTATTTTAAAATATGTCAATAAAATAAACCCTACCAAAACATATTAAGAAGTTAAAATTAATTTAATGCTGTTATATTACTGAAATTATCCCACGGCGAGAACCTGCTCATACCCATTAAAGAAATGTATAATGAAATGTAATATCCGTATTAACTGCAAGGACGTTTTCCCTGAATGTGATCGGAAAAACACTTGCAAATGAAGCCATGAAGAAGACCTGGATAGCACCTTTATCTTATTGAGTGCAATATTCATATCGAAACTTATTATCAAACAAGCACAGTTGTTGCACTGTATGGGTAGTTCATTCATAATAGATGGAATCTCTAAACGTATTCTCATACAAACGAACATGCACATAAACACACCATATTATGTTATGTTAGAATACACTAATGAATTAGTTTTGTTGTTTTTTGTAGTATCTCTTATACATAAAATTAATAAGAATTGTATATTAATTATAACTTTCATATTCCACGGTCGCGTTATAATAACAATGAAATAACTGTTTATATGCTAAGCGTTTCCCGCTACTAGTTACAAGTTTCGGACTCCTTCTCTGCAAATTCTAATAAAAATTTTGGGTGAAATTCTTGTATAGGCTTTAGGCATTTTATTTGGATAAATTGACAAAAATTTTAATTGTCAATTTTGTATTGTGTACGTAATTTTAAATTATATTTTATGTAATTTTGGAAACTCATGTGATGAACAATTTACCGCCGGTAAACGTGTATGGTATTATTGCAGTTATATCCAGCATTTTATACCAGTCATTAGAATAATCGCAACCAAATAAAAAATTTAATAACAAGAAATTCGTGAAAACATTTCATATTTCACACCAGCCTGCAAAGAGTGGAAAAGGAAGGTAGGTAGGTTTCGCGTAGCTTTCGTTATAACAAGATACAAAGAAATAAACCTTTTGACATTTTAAAACATTAACTTCAAACTTGGAATAGAAGAAAATGGATAATGCTGAACTCCATTCAAGATCAATTACTATCATGTTAAATAATCAAATTAATATTTTCAAACTGTGGTTAAAAGAAATCTTTGCCAAAAGAAAGTATATATATCAACAAAAAAAATGTTTTGATGACTTGATGAAGTTAAAGTTAGTGTAGATCAAAGATTAATGAAAGTTCATCACCGGCAAGATTACGAGGGCTTCTGGGAGGGCTTTAACATTTTTAGGAGTGATATGTTCACCTTCCAATTGGTGCAAATTTCTAACAAATTCATATAGTAATATTTAAGAAACCAAATTATATAAGTTGCAGGATTACCGACATTTCCTGTTGTAGACTCGGCGATAGCTTCCATTTGAACAACCACTCCAAAAATAAATTGTATTAAATATAGCTACAGTTGTAATTAAAAGTGGGACAAGTTAGGCATCTCGGGCTTGTTCTTCTAACTTATTTCTTCTGATCCTCTTCAGTTTTTCTTCCCTGAAGAAATAGTTATAACATTTCTGATTGAGATATACATAAATTTGCCCCTGTGACTGTCGACTGACAAGGTAATTCTCAACTGGTTTACAAGGCACATTACAAAGCTGTAGACATTCAAAGTTTGTCTTGATTTACACTACAAGGACAACAAATATCAAAAAATAATACATTGAAATCTCTTTCCCTTCTTAGCCTTCTGGCCATACTGGTGTTTTTGAATTCTCATTTGTTTTTACATGCTATTTTTGGCCACCTGCCCCACTGTGCAAAGTCTAAGCTCTTGGAACATGTTGGACATTCTTCTGAATAGGAAGGGGGAAAAAACCATACACCACCATCAAGAATACAACACTGATGAAAATATTTTGTTTAAAAAAACAATGTTCGTTTGATGTAACCAAATTAATTGTTTGTATAGAGGCAATTAAATATTTTGTTTTTGGAACAAAATTATTTTGTTGCTCTTATTTGTTCGCTACAAACTAATATTTGGTTTGTGCAACTAAACATTTTTGTGGCTCTACGTACATTAAACAGTTTCGTTTAATTTAGAATAGAACTTTCTAGGCGAGATCGGGATTCGAACCTGCATCAGCTGCGACCAGCGCTACGCCTCAGCAGCCTCGTCTTAATTGAGTGCTGATGGAAACTGCAATGTTTTTAAATACATACATTCAAATAATGGACAACGTGTGCAAATTAATGTTTTAAGTATTGCAGCCTTCCTTTTTAGTTACCTGTGGTACTTGTTTTATTAGGATGTAAATACTGCTATTTAGCATCAATAAATGCTGCTTCAATTCTAATTCTTACAAAAAAATACAAACAAACTCTCAAGCTCTATTTTCGAAGGAAGGCAATCGAATGAGTAACTTAACAAATATATAAAGATTATTCAATCAAATATTTTGTTTACAGTCTAATTTCTTTCAGCTCAACACAGAGGTATTGTTAATTAAATCGTATATTTTGTTAGAAGAACAAAACTAATTTGTTTTCAAGTTTTGTGTAGAAAACAAAATATTTTGTTTGGGCAACTAAATATATTTTTTGCCCTATACAAACAAATATTTTGTTGAATTTTATCTCAGTGTAGGACAGTGGTAAGTGTAAATAGCTAGTGTTAAGATAGTAATATGCCAACATCTACTTGTTAGATTCTTGTGTTGTTACATACTAACTGCCTTGCTGCTGTAAATTCATTGTCTTTTTCTCCAATAGGAGAAAAATTTATTTTCGTAATATGTATTATTATTACACATTGATACAACATTTAAATATGATGGATTTTTAAATAAATTAACTATAAATGTATGGCCTTTACTTTAAAAAACCTTGTTATTATACGGTACTTCCAATCTGAAAATAAATAATTAGTCAAATAGACATTTATGTATACGCACAGAGTAGAATTACACACATTTTATGCCCCCGTGACACTAAGTCTTTCAGTGCATATCCGCCGACGCACAATTCAATAAAACACAGTTACTCCCTTCCACGAGTGCCAGTGAAATTCTGGGGAAAATTGCAGGATGAGCGGAGAACAAAGATCATTTGTTCGGCCTGACGTTTGCGATACTGAGGGCACTTCCGTTTCCTGTGTGGCGGTTTGCGACTCTGCGCTTGTCATTGCCCTCGAAATCGATGAACGCTTCGCCACTTCGTAGTCAGCTGTTTTCCTCTCCATCGTTCACTCGGCGGGCTTGCCTTTCAGCCGGGAGATGTTTGCTGCTAACTTTAGCCGCCAGAGTCAGCCGCACGGGATCACATACTATGAAAAGATTAATTGTGCCAGCAGTAATTTTTTTTGTGTACAACACTATTTTTGTTTAATATTTCTTAAGCGAATACTGAAAATTGCTTTGCAAGACGCTTGATTTATGGCTCGTGCAAAGGCATAATTTTTCAACTTCTATAAGGAATATTTAATTTACCCAATACCCGTTATATGATAATATTGTGTGTCTTGTGAGAGCTGTAAATTTGTCACATGCTTGTTGGATTATTTCTAAGGTGTTTTGTTGAAAGCTATAATTAATATTTGAGTTTGGAATCGATAAGTATTGTTATGCTCATCTGACTGTGGCAATAAGTCAAAATTATTAAACTAATGTTGTTATTGGGAATTAATTGTGTGGAACCGAAAGAGATCATTCCCGCACTGCTGGTGTTAAAACGTCAGTTGGGTCTAATCTGTGATGCACGCATCTGAATTGTAAATTCTGATGACAAAGCAAATCGATTAGTTCAGCTCTACCACAACTTATGGGACATTTCTTCCTTCTTGAGAAAACTTTGTCGTCGTAACAATATTATGATTTCTCCGTGTAAATTTAATAATACTTCGTGTACTTACAGAAAGTGATGATTTAGGTACTGTAAAACAACACCCCAAATCAGATAGTTCTAATGTCTATAGCCGAGAAATATTGGTAACAATTCAATCACTAGGGCCAAAAATGTAGTTCTTACTGAAAATTGATATGATAGTAATATTAATAATCGACCTGTTAACTTTCCCAATATTCTCTCCGTTCACATAAGTTGCCAGGCGCCCACTCCTAGACTGACCTTGCGCACGGCAATCGCCTTCTTTCACATGTTTCAAATGCTGGAATAAGTCCGATCTTCCTGTTGCTCCTTCA
>NQII01010981.1:0-21077 GCA_002778355.1 Clitarchus hookeri
GCACCACAGCTACGGCATGACGGAGACCACCTTCACCGCGCTGACGGGGGAGAGCACACAAGACAAGCCTGCCTCCTCGGGTACCCTCTGCCCTGGCATGCAGTGCAAGGTGTCTGTCCTCTGCTTAGTCGATGATCTGTAGTAGATAGAAACTGCTGGTGCTGGTGCATGATTCATGAGTTGGTGACCATGAGCCGGTGGCTGCCATCTTGCATTATCACCACCGTCAACTTGGATACTGTCGTGCAACTGCACAGAATTCCATTGCTACCACTTCATCCATGTAATTCTCATACTGATCGTCATCTTGTGTACTTTCGCATACCTGCGACACCTTTCATAGTGGCCTTACTTGTTACACTTCCTAAAACGTCACCTTATCTGCTGAGCATCATATCAGGGGTATGATGGTGTCACGCTGCGTTTGTAGAATTTACCAGTTGCTGAATCATTATTTGGCTCGTGGGTGTCACTTGTATTCTGTGAAATCTGTGAGCGGCAATACTTTCCTACATTTTCTATTCTTGGCGGCCGGTGAGGGTCAGCCCCAGTATTGCACACTGCCTCAATAGAAATTTCAGATGAAGGCCACACCACCTGCTGCTGTTACACTGTTTCAGCCTGCCGGACCTTTCTTGCTGGCTGCTCTGTTGACGATCCACTATCCATTTGCAGCGCTTCTGATAACCTGTCATCAGACACTCCAATAACCAGCACTTTTATTATGAGTTCATCCATCAGGTTTTTTAGTTCACAAATATCTGCAAATTTAAAGATGTAATTAATGTAAAGCACTCACGGCTTCCCCTTCCTATTGCAGGTATTTGAAAAACCTAGCTCTCTCGTAAATAAGTATTTTGCTTACTGAAAAGAATAACTCAAACTGACCTTTTACCATTGAATACTTTTTCACTTAATATTCTTTCAAGGTAAATGAGTCCAACATGTCGTCTGTCTTGGTTCCACGCAGTAGAGTAGCATGTTTACTTGCGCTTCCACGGATTTCTCGCAGAGTCCTGACGCAATCTAAGATCTTTCGGTCGTCTTTTTCTATTTGTTCCACTCGGAGGTGCTTGAAAATCATACTTCTCAGGTTGCACAATTTACAATTGTGCCGCACTCGCTATTGTGATGTGCGCCACATCCTGCCGTTAGTTGCCGGTCATGAACTGGACATTACTGAAAACTCTCATGATCGCGATGGGTGCCAACATCACCCAAATTGCAACACCATTACTACTGGACAAAACACCAGACACCATGAAGCATTAGCTGTAAGCACCTCCCGCCCATTAACTGTCCATCCCCAAGTCTGCCAAACTCTGTATCCTACTGTATCCCTACACTACAATGGAGATCTGCAACAGTTTTAACTTTCACAAAATAACGAACATACAAAGACTGAAAATGGTAATAAAAATGCTTGATATGTTTTGTCAGTTCCTTACCCATAAACCTTGTGGCGCCCTCTGGCGGACGCTGCAGACTACATTTCCACCTGCAGCATGCCCAAAAAGTCAGGACATCACTGCCAACCCCAACAATTACAGTTCAACTTCAATTTACCATAAATCATTAAAAATGTGCAGTAAAACCGAAAAGATTAATTAGTGTAAGGATATGCAAATGTCTAAGGGAGAAATCCTTTGAAATATACGTAGTTCGTAGAAAAAATTTTGTCTCATATATTTTTAACCTTTTCATACAAGAGTTGCAAGGACCATAAAACATTGATATTTTAATATCAATCTAGTTAGTAGAAAAAATATAGTCTCATATACAGATGAGTACAAAAGAATACCCCAACTTTGAAGGTCTATAATATCAAAACCAAACAACCTACAACCTGGGTTGACCAATCAAATGAATCATGGTACTGTGAAGTTTGTTTACCATACATTCATAAATCTACTAACAAAAGGCACAAGCTGAGAATGCTGCGACAATGTTAAAAAAAAAAAAATTGCTTCCATTTAAGTGCTAAATTATTTGATCATACAGTGCACTGTGATAATTTTCTATAACCCCTTATTGTATGAAAGTGAAAACTACATATACTGAAACACTGTACAATTTCTTTTTCTCGGGTGGTCGATGTCAAAACTTCGAAAGTTCTTGGCCCAAACGAGCCAGGAGAACTGTACTTCCGCGGCCCGCTTCTGATGAAAGGCTACATGCACAACGAGAAAGCAACGCAAGAAGCAACGGATGTTGATGGCTGGCTTCACAGCGGGGATCTCGGCTACTACGATGAAGACGAGTACTTCTACATTGTGGACAGACTGAAAGAAATAATNCTACGATGAAGACGAGTACTTCTACATTGTGGACAGACTGAAAGAAATAATCAAATATCAAGGATATCAGGTAGGTGTGGAATTCGCCACCTACTGTAAAATGTAACTAAACTTGTATGTATTTGAAGTCTGAAAATATGATGTGTGTTCAGGACCACTATTTTTACACCCATTATGAACAACACTGTAGTTCATAAATTACAATCATCTTCTCTTTACCAGGTTCAGTCATACTACAAGTTAAAAATATTTGCATTGAAAGAAAAAATTGCACACATTAAAACAATAATTTCATATAAAAAAATTTTTTTTATAGAAACTTTATTGAATTCTTTTAGAAATACTTGCACTATAAACAGCCCATTAGCAACCCAAGTTGTATTGGGTTATTTGCTTTTCCTAATTTTAAATTGTTACCTCGCGGTGTAGTGCTTAATGGGTACCTGCTCTACAATCCTTACTTTTATAAATATTGCACGCTAATCATCACAGTTCAATGGATTTTTTTCCACAATATCTTAAAGAGGTTTTGAAAATGGAGGAGTGGCAGAATGCAAGGGCAGGGGGAAATGGGAGTGCCCCGAGGAAAACTGCCGGCTAATTGCAACAAGCCACAAACCCAGGTAACCCCGCAGGGAACCGAACCCGGGTTACTGTGATGGGAGGAGAAGTGTAGCGCAGTTCCTGCACCACCGCAGCCCCCAGTACTGAGAAATTAAATAAAGTTGTGTCAACTCTTCAAGCATTACTGCTAGTGTGTGCATGACCACGCATGCCGGCGCTATATTCATGTACACTGAAATACACAAGGGACCTGACATTTTGCAATTTGTAATAATGATGTTTGTATTATGTAATGGGTAACTACAATACTTATAAAAATCTCAAAAAATTAAAATGTTGACTCTGTGATTCAGCACTATAATACAAATTAACATTAAATTCCCTATTTCACTTCAAGGGAAAAAAAATACAACTTTATATTAATGAGAACTTATCCTAAGATGAGATTTCACTGTATTTCACAAGGTCTATAACCCCCCCCCCCCNGCAGTGGTCGGCGTGCCTCACAAGCTGTACGGGGAGGTGCCTCGGGCGTGCGTAGTGAGGCAACCGGGGACGAACGTGGAAGCACAGGAAATAGAAGATTACCTCAACGGTGAGGCAGCAGTCATTTCTATCTGTGCGGTCGCTATACGCAGGTACCGGCACACTCGCCTAACATTTCATTTATCGTGGTGTGCCACCTCGTGTTTGCCCTGCATTTTAATTTGAAGCGAGGAGGGATCACATTCAAGATGACTTAATATTTCAAGTCTAAAACATAAATATTAATATTCATCACTTTTGTCATACGAGATTAATGGTAAATGTGAATACAAGTGATACAAAACTTTTGCAATGTAAAGTGGTGTTTGTTTCGAGAGCATTACTTCACAACATTTAATGAATAATCACTGTTCTCAGTTCATTTATAAAACTACGTAACATTAAAAAAAATCATGCTGAAGTAATTCTTACAGTTAACTCGGTGTCAAGTACACCATATTTCTTTATAACAGCAGTAAAAAAATTATTCGCCGTAAGCTTGTCTGTTGCTGTCTTCCCGAAACTTTTAATGTCGGTGATTGCAAAATGTAAAACAACAAATTTCAAGATTCATACTTACGACTTTACTGTACCAATTTACTGTGAAAATTATTCCCTCAACGTATGCGAGCTGTGAAAATTCATTGTTCAGTCTTTGTGTTTCAGATGATGTATCTCCTTTCAAAAAACTTCGAGGAGGAATTAAATTCGTGGAGCAATTACCAAAAACAGCACTTGGGAAAATTCAAAGAAATGTTCTACGAAAACAATTTGGAGAAGCGTAATGAAGTGTCGAGCGTGTTTATTATTATTATGTTACTGTTAATTATAAAAAATGTATATATATTTTGTACTTCAAAATCAAATTGTACAAGATTGACTTATTAACTCACTTCATGAAAAAATTATTTTCTAAATTATTTCCAAGGAATCTTGCAAAAAAATATTACAACATTCCGTAATAGAAAAATGAAAGAACGTGGCATAAACACATTATTCCCCTTCCATTCCTTGCACGCCATGACATCTTCCTTTCTCTCGTCACCGAGCGAGGTGGCGCAGTGGTAAATCTTAGGGCTCATGTTCAGGAGGATCTGGGCTCGAACCCCCGTCTGGCAAACCTGATTTTGGTTTTCCATGGTTTTCCGAAATCACTCCATGATAATGCTGGGACGGCTCCTTAACTATAGGTCGTGGCCAATTCCTTTCCCGTTCATGCTTCTGTGAGCAACTTGCTCGGACTCTAATGACCTCGCCGTTGACGAGACATTAAGCCCTACCTATAGTCTGTTTATGGGTATCTTCACTCTTTCCAGAACAAACCTTTGGAAACATCCCATGTGCAACATGTCATATTCCGCAAGCATTTTATACTTCTGTTAACATAAAATTATCTCAATTTTGGTTAAACTTTTACTTACATTTTATCTGTTAATTTCATTTATAAAAATACAAATTAAATCTGAGAGACAATAAGTGTGTTGGTAACGCCTAGTAAGAAATACTTAGTAAGCAAAATATTATTAAACTTAGTGTGCACGAATGTGGTGCGTTGTCACTTTGGTGTAATTTTCTAATATTGGACTAAGTTAGTTAATATGAGGCGGAGGAATATACTGGAAGTAGATCTTCAGCAGTTGGAAGTAACCATGAACAGGCTATACCTACCCTCCTTTTTCTCATCTTGTCATAAATACAAACTTGGAGCGGAGTTGAGAGATTCTGTTTGGCACATAACAGCGAGGTCTCGAGTGACAGTGAGCACGAAATCACAAGACCATGGAGCAGTGGTGGAAATGGGAGCACCCTGAGAAATCCCTCAGAGTTTGGTGCTTCGGTCAGCCAGCGACGTCCCGCTCGCCAAGCCACTAGACTGAAGCCCAGTAGTCCAGGCAGCCTACCCTATCCAATAGCCAACTCCTCTTTCCATCAGGCCCTGCCTACCCCTTTCTGGACGGCCACTATCCGCCTCTCTGTTCTGTCACCCCCCTTTATGCCTCATCTAAGTGCTGGGCTAGCTCTGGCTGGAGTCCTGGAGAGTAGAGATTCAGGTACCAGCCAGATATACACCTGGGAGGAGCAGGCTTCTCGCCATACAAGGTCAGCCACCAGTTCGTCAAAGTCGTCGCAGAGTCTTCTTTTGCACGTGCCCCGCAACACCGCTTCCGCCGACACCACCAAAGAAACCGCCCTCTTTCACACGGCCAGCCAGCGCTGACAAATAAGTAGGACACCTAAGCATCACACCAGGGTAAACCCCTCGACAAGCTCTAACCAGCACACCTCCCAAGGCCCAGCGCCAGGTCATCGAAGTAGCCATACCCTACACCACAGGCCCCAAGAACCCCGTAAGAGTGGTGACCAATGCTTCTCAGTCATTGCTGGAAGAGGGGGGGAGGGGGCTTGGCGCCGCCCACCAGCAGTGTGTACGTCATGCTGAAGCCACACTTCCAGATCACAAATCAGAGTCTTAGTGAATTTTGTAAAACTGTATCAAGGTACCAACCCTTGCTGTAAATCACTACTAGTCAGATCGTGAAGGAATGAGAGAGAATGCTGTTCTGCAAAACAACAAAGTCTTCTTTGCTTGCGTCTGGTGGGGGACTGATCACTAGCAAGAAAAGATAACATATTTTCTGGATGTTTCCATAAGAATTTCATAAATCTAGTAGGAGCTTATCCATCGCCGGAATAAAATCTTCAACCTTAAACCTATAGTTAACTAACTGAAATGTTTGCTCGTTATCTTTTGCTTCATCATAAAACTTATTGCATCTTCATTTTGTGGAATTTCGTAATTCAGTTCTTACATCAAAAGCTATTTCGGCCTCATTAATTAGCTTTTCCCAAAAATTTTCAAGGAGCTGAATTTCTGCTAACAAGATTTTTAGGTGACCAAGTCACTTCTTCCAGAGATAATTTGGAATTCTGGAAAATCTTGTTACGATCAACACACTGCAAAATCTGAATCCATTGACGCAAGACGGTTGAGGGACAGGAGCGCGTGGACATCTCACTAGGTGTATATTTATAGTTCTGTGCTAGACCAGTCGCACAAGTGCGAAGGGTACAGACCTTACCGTGGCGAGGTCTGCAAAACCTGGAGTTTGGCCTTGATGGTGCCTTCGGGCGCACTTAGGTCTCCAGGCATTAACCTTATCACAGGAGATGGAATGCGGTCTTGGGTAGCTGCCATTCAGGGTTGTATCACTTGTAGGGCACGTGGCACGCACGTGATGATACGTAGTTGCAGCAAAAAAGAAATGGTATATATATATGCATCACGCATTACCATATTGTTGATAAAAGCACAATTTCAAGCAATGGGGCCAGAGGCGGAGTGCACCCACCTGCCCCCCACCTTCGCTCTGAATGGGCCTGGGTACATCAATGCTAGTCTAGGTACCACCGCATGTTATGAGGTACTGGTGCCTAGTTGAACCAACTATTACAACCACACTGGTCAACTTTAGTCAAGCCCAATTTGAAATGCTGAAAATGAAAGGCAATGAGCACTTAAAATAAGTAAAAACTATATAAAATCTTGTTTAAAACAAACAGGGAGTTGGATACTTAAAAAAAAAAGGCATAGTTTTGACTGATAAAACAGTTTATTGGAACTGTATTCTGCAGGTGACAGACAGAGTGTAGGGGATTCTTCGATACTTCCCACGCAGTCCGTAACAGGCCTGCACTCCGCGTAGTATTGCCGTCCAGTCTAGACGGGCATCAGGAACCTCCCGTCATGAACATGTGCACACTGCGGTCAGACGAAACCATGCGGCCTGCTCGGTCCGAGCCGACGACGGCAGCCAGCTGCTGCGCATCGTACTTGGTGTAGAGCACGGTGACAGTCATGTTACTGTCGCTCCCCGAGTGGCTGTTCTGGTTCGCCTCCTGCAGTCACACATTACACTACTGTTCACGCCAAGCTGAGAGAAAACTGTATTTACCCATGTGCATAGCATTCACAAAAAGCCAGGCTAAAGGTTAATTGGTAATGGCATAAAGCAAAATGACATTACAGAATACTATTTCGTGGTACTGAATACGAAATTAAACAAATTACAAAAACTATTAAAAACAAAAGTCATTGTTCCATTAACTTTATCTATTAAGATTACACTGAAATAAAAACATATCTGGAGGAAAAAAAATATTATATACCATTTCATTACACAAGTAGCAACCTGCAAAGTACTCTAGTAATTACTGAACATTACTGCTTTACACAACGTGAATATTAAACTTTGGTTCATGAAAACATTTACTAAAAGATAATTAATACTTCCAGATATACATGAAACAATTTTAGTGGGTGCTTTGTTAAGAGTATTTCATTTCTCAAGATGTGTTGTTCAACTCTATACATATTTCTTCATCAGCAAATATGACAAGGGTCATGAAAATTGTGTGCTTGACAAACAGTTTAATTTCTCACCAGGTAGTTGCAGTTTATTGATGCAATTTCTAAATGCTTGAAAACAAGATTGAATATAATTTAAGCCGCTGAATTTTAAAAATTGCCAAATAATAATAATCTTAGTGATGATGATGATACTAGCCACTTTTGACTTAGAAGTAGGTACTGTTTATCTTTTCATAGTACCTCATGGTTAACTTGGAGATCCCAGTATTTTAAAATGTGACCTATTGCCCTCTGGAGTCTAGGGCTTCCCTCCCCTTAGTAACTAAATTGTGGCAATTTGAATCATTGAAGTTGGCACAACTTGCGAACCAGTGGAGTGCTTTGTGCACGATGCTAGTAATCCATTAAATGCATACGTGCCATGAACGACCAGGGCCTAAGCCGAGAGCCCAGCAAGTGTGCTGAATTACTTCCATACATGCGAAAAGAGTTTGTTACTGATTTAATTGTAAGAACTGTGTGATCGCTGGAAAGAAACTGCCTCATGCTTTCAAGTTAATTAACCAAGTGGTGTAAACAAAGAACCACTGGGTATAGAAATGTTGTTAGCTCGAACATTTCACATCACATGGATTAAACTTCCCTCACAACCATTTCAATATAACAGTAATTCCCATTCGTGCTTCTCAGCACTTGTCAAAAACTTTTCAGGCGAAAGTACTTCTCTATTCTAACATAACTGCGACGTTAGCGCCGTCACATTATGTTTATTTACAGCCATCTATCTCTACGCGGTGGTGTACTCTTTGCTTGGGTCGGCTCCTTTCCTTTGTCCTCCCTGTTCTCCCTCCCTGCCTTCCCCTTTCCCCTTCGTCAGTCAAACCTTTTGAATGGCCGTGGTAGTTTATTTAACGCCTTGCACGGCCCCGCTCTGTCTTCTTTACAGCCTTCTGACGTCTGCTACGTTACGCCTGTTAGATATCCGTTTGCACTTGATGGCTCAGTCCCACTTCACTTCGCCCAGCAGAGGTCAATGACGTAATCACGTTGTTGCCCAGACGCTTCTTCCTGTCAAGCTGCAGAGCAATGGGGCACTTAAAACAGTGGATCGTAGAAAATGTCAAAGTTTGCGGCAGGGTTTTGAAATGTTTTGGTAATTTGTGTGGCATAGTTGTGTCGTACCTTGGGTGTGCGGTAGCGCTAGTCCATTTAAAAATTTTGGTTTCGGCTGCCCTTCAAAATTACGTTTTGGCTTGACTATTGTGTCGCGTTGCTTTAACGTGTCGTGTTCGTCTTTGTCCACCGCCCAAATTTAAAAAATGTTTGGTGTTGCATTGTTTCCACTTCTTCATCGTTAGGCCGTAAATATTTTTTAAGTGTTAGTTGTCCTTTATTGTAATTTTTATCAGTCGGGGCTGTGACGGATCCCATACAACTGCCTCCCACCGTAATTGATTTAATTGGTTTTAATATAATTTTTAAGGAAAAGGAGGCTTTGCTGCCCTCCTTCCTGTCAGTTTTACAGTTGTACTAGGAAATGTACTAAGTCAAGAAAGAATGGAAATGTTTTAAGATTTTTATTTGGTACAGTAAATTTTGGATCACTGTATTATTAAATGTTTGTTGTCATGGAGAAGAGATGCATTTTATATAATGTAAATTTTTTTTTTGGTGCTCCGAGATTAATGGTGCATTTCAATAAATTGTATTAATTGTGTCAATAATTAGTTATTCATGGGTTTAGCCATTCAGTTTTATTTGTATTTCGTCAAAATAAATGAGTGTTCAAAACTTGTTCTCTACATGTAGTTGTCTGTGAACTGTCACAGAATGGTTACAAACGAGGGAGAGAGTGAGTGAAGAGATCTGGGCGGCTCACGTTGAGGTCTTGAGAGCAGAAATTAGGGAGAGAGAAAAATTCATATTTTAGCACAGCTAATTTCACAGAGCTACTCTAATACGAAAAGAAATATGGTCCCTCTAATTTTTTTATACTAATGCAAGTTAATTTGGTTTTAATGTGACATAAGACAAGTTATCGTAAAACTCTTTTGTACTTTCGTAAACACATCATCAGAGATAGAAATGTTGAAATAATAATAATGTTCCTATTCTCAAAAAAAATATTTGTAATACCAAAATAAAGAAGTTTTAATGTTACTGTCCAAATGGATAATAGCTTATTGCCTCTTTCATACAAATGTTATTGTGAGATATGGCAACCACTACTGTATTTAACCTGTACAGTATTACTCATTAAAATGCCTTCTCAATGGACTACAAAAAAAAAAATTATATATATTGGTTTTCACCACTTATGATTCTAATTAGGATCGGCTTACCCACAAAAAACCGTAGTTTATTTAAAATAAGTTCCTAAAACATTTTTGGTAAGACTAACCTTAGAGAAATTATTATCAAAACAGCGATTTTGCACAGAAATTGGCTCAGAATAAATGATTATGTACGTACATGCATCAAGTTGCACATCTCGCTGTAGAAATGTGGAAACGTAGGTGGCTGGTAAAACAGAATGTGCCGGATGCCTTTGATCCGCAGCCGCCGGAAGAAGTGGAACCTCTCGCTGTATAACAAGAAGTGTGCATCATCGTGGAAGAACATGTCCCTCGCCCTCGCAATCTTAGCATCCTGTCAAAACATCAACAAACACATATGCAAAGCCTTATCAAGCTCGCTTGACGTCCAATGAGAAGCATCAACACTGAGGCACCAACCTTAGAATATTCACATATCTGCACGAAGCTCAAGCCTTCCCGCTTCAAGTAGTTTCTGAAGCGAACGTAATCAAAATATGAAGGCACAAATATGAGAACATGGTTCATGATGGTGTCCTTGTACTGTGGAAGTATCTTCTTAGTGAAAAACTCGAACCTTGCTTCGATAGCTTGAGTTGCAGAGTTAGCCTCCAGTTTTTGAAACACCTGAGAACATGTGAAAACTATAAACTTTCGAAGAACACACAATACTGCCAGTACATACAATATTTATGACCTACCAGTCCAAGAGCTCGAAACTTTGCACACACATTCTCTCTCACAAACATACTCTCCCCTACCCACTCTTCCACAACACTACCCCCTTCCCCCTGCCACACATTTTACATTGTGTGTGCATCCCTCACATACCTTGGACCCCATCTTAGTTTTAGGGTAGGTAGAAAGAAAATAAATCCATCTTTCTCCCCCTCTTACTCCAACACAACCATCCTTCCCACCATTCCCTCTCTCCAACTTTCCCCCTTCCCCACCCCCATCATTTTCCCTTCCGTCTCCCACTGAGTGATAGAGAGAAGCACGGAGGGACGTTCAGTGCTCTCCAGGCTTTGTGTGCGTGAGACAGAGAGAGACAATGAGTGAAGCAGCGTGCTGATTGGTAGGCAACTAACCCCCTCCCGTCTCTTCAACAAACTTGGAAGAGGGGAAGAAGAATGGAGGAGGAAGCAAGGTCTTAATTCTCATCATTAAATCTTAAATGTTCGTAGAGGTAACTCAGCTTTAGAACACAAAATTCTCTCTATGGGCTTCTGGTAATGTTAGTGGACAATAAAAAGCCCTTCTTAAAATTTTAAATTAAATATAAAAAAATTTGTCCAATATCACTCTCTTATAGTTCAATTAATTTAAAGATTCCAAAATTAAACGATGAAAAGTTTGTGGAATTAAGTGTAAAATTATGTCAACGCATCTTACCCAGTCTCTGTAGGTCATACTTAAGATGTTGGTGGAGACGGCTGCCGAAGTTCTTGAAAACACTCAAAACTATTTACTATGCGGCTTGGACCTCTTCTTTCGTGCCTCGCATATTTACAGTAACTTGGTGCCTCTCTAACACCATGCATACTCTTACGATGGGCGGTAATATCAAAACTATATGCAAATATTGCAGACAAAATTTTACAATGATCCACTCATCATGGCGTCCGAGGAGAGAGTAATTAATCACCGGGGTTCACATGATGACGCTAATTACATGTTAATTCCTAAAAGAAGTCGCTTCCTTCTACGCCATAGTATAATCATAGCATAATCAATCATGTATTTTATACCTTTCTCCGTGGCAAACACCGCTGGATAAAACCAGGCAGAAATGCAAAGAGAAAAACGACGATAGAATTAAAATTAACACTGCCAAATATATCTGTGCTCAGTTCTAACATAATAAATAAATAAAATAGAACTGTCAAAACATAAAAAAACCAAAAATAATGTAAATAAAATTTAGAGGTGATATCCTGAATATTATAAATCTAGCCATAACTGTGGGTAGGGGCTTCAAAATAAATGAATAATTACGGTTCCAAAATAAATAAACATACAACTCAAAGAAAACCAAAACATAACAAAAGCTTTAAATGCTGAAATCGTTACAACATATGACTTGCACAGTCTACCTTTCTACGTTTCACACGTACGGCATGGGGGAACGCAGAGGAACATGACGAGTGCCTACCTGGGGCAGCTGGACCATGACCTGGCAAATGGTGCCGGAGGCAATGGGGTTCCCCACTCGCACCTTGCCCGCGTAGTTGTGGCACCTCCTGTTGAACAGCGCGCTGAACTCCGGCAACCGCAGCGACGAGAACAACAGCGTCTGGCGGTAGTATCGGCTCCAGCCGTTGATGGACCACGAGCGGACGCGCGAGAAGTCCGTGCCACGGGCATCGCGCGGCTGCAGGTGCATGTGGTCTAGCACGTGCAGCAAGTGGTCCCAGTTCTGCGACACACTTTCCATGCTCACATCCTACACCTGCAACCACTTCACATTTAATACAACATTTTTTTTTTTTTAACCAGCCAGTGGAGAGGAGTGGAGAGATTTGGGCGGCTCTTGTAATTGAGGTCTTGAGAGCAGATGAGGGTAAAGGGAGGTGAGTATGGAGCACTGCCGGAATGCAAGGGCAGGGAAAACGGGAGATCCCCAAGAAAACCCGCCAACCAGCGGCATCATCCAGCACAATTCCCACATACGAAAATCCGGGAGCAACCCATCTGCCTAGGTGGGAGGCGAGTGGTCTCACCACTACACAACCGCAGCCCCACCAACCTTTGGAAAAGTTGTAATGAAACAGGCAATACTAATTGATATGTGAGGGAAATATTAATTTTTTTTTATACTTTTGGTAAATAAAGTAATTGATTCAGTGTTTGGAACTTTGAGGTAGTAGCAACTTGTGTTTATTTTATATGTTTTCAATATTCAAAATGTATTATTTTGTTTCAAACTGTTTGACAGTAGCAATGATTATAGTAAGATGATGAGACACATTTTTATTTTTTTATGTTATTAGTAAGCTAAGAACATGTAGTTGGCTGTTGTAGTATGGTGCAATACAAGTAGGATGACAAGGGTCCCGCTGTGCCAACGTGATGAGATACACGCCAGTGTTGCAAGGGGTGTTCGTGCTATTTTTAGATATGACCGCATCATGCGACTCCTTGACTGGTCAGATTATCGTGGTGCAATAAAACTTTAGGATGATACTTATAGTAGGCACGGCCTTCGTCGTGACGCAGTGCTGGTCCAGTCCAGTCAGTGTGAAACCAGTCTAGCCAGCAGGTAGGACAGCCAACAGTCGTAGTACAGCAACGGAAGATGATGGGAGCTTGAAGAGTACGTACGAGTCACGATAGTAACTCACACCGTACAGCGCCCGCGGCCTATCTGTCTTTCCCGTCATATTTCGGACTAAACTAACAAAACTACTAAATTATTTCCGCCGGTGTGAGGGGTCATTCATTCAGGGCGCCAGGAGACTGTTTATTTTCTCTCCTGCCTTTGTAAATATCCTCGCAATGAGAGTTTTTTCAACTGGAGAATAATCAATACTGCGATTCCTATCTCGTTCCTGCTTGTGGAAGTATTTTTTTTTGTGCCCCTGCTGTAACTGAACTGCATATTATTTATGCAGCTTTTGTAATTCAAAGTGTAGAGTGTAATAAAACTCAATTAACTATATTTCCGGCTAGTATGATTATTTTATTTTGGCGCCTTTATAACCGTGAGTTTCAATATTGAGTTGGACGAGCTAATGTAGGTAGTAATCATCTACTTTTCCCTTTTTAAATAATGAATTGCTTTTTATGATTATGCCACATTACTGTAGATACGCAAATTGGCATTTATGTTGAAAACTAAATACACAAACCCTACCATTAAAATTCAAGCATTGTCATGGACAAACTCATTAACTTTATTGTTTTGAAATTCCATTCCCTTACATTTTGTGCCATGTCAATGTCAAAACTGCCACAAGAGAGATGTATACTTTATGCCAAGATTCTTGCGGGATAACTGAAACCAAACTGTCTCAGTTTTTGTAAAAAGTTATAGTGTGTTTGAAGTTATACAAAATCTGGTAGTCTACGCCTATACATTTTTCTGCCAAAAGGTAAGTTGTTATTTCTCCATTATAAATTTCTGTCTACAGATACAGTAATATATTCTCAATATGATACATAATTTTCAGCCTCTTCTATGAGATGGAGGTTTTCGTTTATCCCAATGTACTTGTATTTTCTTCTAAATGATTTATATATTTAAATAAAATGTTAAAGGACATCTTTAATGAGGTATTTAAGATAGGGGCAAAGTCTTTGCAAAAGTGGAAACGGTGGGTGACAGTCTGGATAAGTTGACACGAAGTGACAGAATATCATTTAACATATTGCAGTGTTTAAACTTACCTGCATAAAGAATATTTCAAGCTGGTCCAAAATCAAGACTTCAATGGACGCCAGGAAGTCAAAGTCTCTCTCAGACTCTCCTTCGGCACCGACAATAACACGCAGACCAAGAGGCGAGGCAATTATTATGTCCGATGAATAGAAGTCTGCGTACAGCTGCATCAAAAACAACATATTCACCCAGGTAAATACTACAAGATAAAATAATTTTAATTGTGTTTTCGGACTTTATAAAAGTAGTCGACTAATAGCTCTGGAGAAGTGATTACATGCAAATCTGCACCACTCTGTTTCCTGGAGTGCACGTGAAGTGAATACAGAGTACTATACACACTTACCTGTTTCCAATTAACTTATTATCTGTTTCATGTGAAGCAGGTAAATGGGAGCTGACTTCCACTCTCACTTTACCCATACTGTGGGAAGTGGAATGGTACAGATTTGCATATCATCAATTTTCTGAAGCTGCCGATTGACTTTTTTTTTTTATTTTCATGGTTTTAGGCAAATGTTTGTAATATTACTTTTTAAATTTTTTTTAACAAAACTTATTTTTTCCCCCACAAAAGTTTACGCATCTTCATGGCCTTCCCAATTATGGCATTACTTTGTTGACTAAATACAAAAATATGCCCAAGTGGAAATAACTCAGCAGCTTATACAGACCTGAAAAAAAAAACCATTTTTAATAATCCCCACCCACAATTTTTTAAATAATTACACCATACCCATTTTGCAGATTTTCTCATTAACTCATACACAATATGAGTGTACGCACACAAGACACATATATGCAACTACTTAAAGAAAGAGACACAAAAAAATGTATTTGAATACCTTAATAAACAGTATAAAACACACAATTCACATTCATTACTACAAAAAGGAAACATTAATAATAATACTAACACAAATATTGCTTGGAGAAAAGTGACACTCCTGAGACGGGACCCGTAGGCACCCATCATCTCTGGGCGGTGAAAAGGAACAAGATTCTACGATTACGTGGCAGCGGAATGCAAGAGCATGGGAAACAGAGAAAACCAACCCGCCTAGCACAATATCTGCTACGCTTCCCACGCGAGAAAGGCCAAGCGTGACCCTGCAGGGGACAGAATTCAATCAGGGCGGACGAGGGAGTCACTAGGCATGAAGCCACCATAGGAGAACTCTGCACAACTAAACAAACAAACCAAGCAAGATGGCGCAGTGGTAACACAATGGCATACAGGAGAATCAGGTTTGATTGATTCCTGATCCGGCCATCATGATTTCAGTTTTCCAGAGTTTCCCAAAATCACCCCAATGGTTCCTTTCTACAGGCCATGGCAGATTCCTTTTCCTTTCCTCGTTCTCTCAGTAACTTGCTCCATCTCTAATGATTTAGCTATTGACAAGATGTTAAGCCTTACCTACCTACACACACAAGACAGCCGAGTAGTGCTCTTACAAAGCAAGATATGTACAAAAACTGTGCAAGATGCTAAAAAACCCCTCTGACACACTTTTTCATTGTCTTTCTCAAGGCCAAGAAAGGACTCGCACGATAAGGAGACAGGACAGACACTGTTTCACATGAACACTGATCACATGGTCGCTTGCACATACATCAAAGAAGAAACACTACAAGAGTTCTGATAAACACACCCAAACACACCCGTAGTGTTGAGTTGAGTTAGATTTGGGCGGCTCTTAAAGAGGTCTTGAGAGCTGATGAGGTGAGAATGGAGCAACACCGGAACGCAAGGTACGGGGAAACTGGAGATCCCCGAGAAAACATACTGACCAGTGACATCGTCCAACACGATTCCCACTTGCAAAAATCCGGGAGTGGCCTGGCCGGAGATTGAACCCGGCTTACCTTAGTGGGAGGCAAGCAGGCTAAGCGCTCGGCCACCGCAGTCCCCCAAACACACACACACGTAAAAACCTAACATTGCACTATGGTGAAAAGTATTTTAATGTAATGGAACACAAAATGTCATCACTGCAAAAATACTGTAAACAATTTTTAAAAATCAGTGGACTTGTGTTTGCAAACAAGAAACAGTTGTAAAGTAATTTAGACTTGTGACTATGTATTTATATTAATGCAGATATCACACATATAATTTACTAACATGTCACCCAAAATACTTTATTAAAGAACTCATTTGGTACAAAATATGCTTAACACACGAGCTCAGTTTTAGATGCAAAAGATACTAATTTAAATACTACTTACAGTGTTAAAAATCAAAAGAAATACAAACAAAATCAGATGGAATAAACATAATCTTACATGAAGACTGCAAAGAAAATCTTAGTACTATTAAATCACTGCTACCATTTTTACGTTACCAACTAAAACATTTATCAACATTCAGGGGTGACAAGTTGTAAAAAAGTTGTTAGGCGTACGTAATTAGTAATTAGTGCAAGCGACTAACCCTCAAGCTCTTCTTGGTGACTGTAATCCCTATTCTGAACGTATCATCAGTGTTGCCGGCAAACGTGGCTTCGTAGTCCTCAGGTTTCGGGTTCTTCTTGGGCATGAGCAGCTCATTGCCGGAGAACTCGTCGAGGAATCGTTTCTTGTTCATGATGTTTACTTTCTCATCAGGTAAAAGAATTTCAATAATCATTTTTACAACCCTGGAATGCAACATGAACACAATCATTCAATCAAACCATTACATTAGAAAAAAAAATGGTAATTATTAAATTTGGAAAATAATCTTTTTCACATAATAAAAATATAAAGTAAAATTTTTTAACATTTTAAATTTTTGAATTTTCTAATCAAGATAAACAAACACAGATCCACTGTCTTACATTTTATTTCAAAGTGAGCATTCATGTTTAAGGAATGTCGTCCGAAGGTGGTGGCTCGCCCGTCCGTCAAAAGTTAAAGTTTGGAAAATATTTGACGGATGAATGGATAGAAAAAAAAGTTGACCTGCAATTGGTCGGCAATCACGTGACGGATGGATGGACGGGCGACNGATCACGTGACGGATGGATGGACAGGCGACTGACGGATGGCTGAGAGACCAGCTTAGTCAGAGCTGCACAGGACTTGAAATGACATTCCACCACCATACTCTCTGAGCCAGCAGGCAGCATCTTGGTGGTAAAAGAAGACTGATCAATACAGCCATAAAGTTACTTGTATTTTTTTTTAATGATTCCATAAAGCTTTTAGCTGCCTACCAAGAGACATATTCCTCCTAATTTATAAATAACATGTAAAAATGTGACAGACTCAGGAGTTCCCAGAGAAAACTCACAGATAAGTGGTGTCGTACGTGTGAATATCTGGGAGTGACCCCCTCTCCCCCAAGAATCTGACCCGATTCGCGAGCGATTGTGACCACTACAGAACGCGGGCCAATTGTTTTT
This sequence comes from Clitarchus hookeri, assembly GCA_002778355.1. Lineage (NCBI taxonomy): Eukaryota > Metazoa > Arthropoda > Insecta > Phasmatodea > Phasmatidae > Clitarchus > Clitarchus hookeri. The sequence goes on from NQII01010981.1 coordinate 17,841, forward strand.
AAAAAAAATGTTACACATATGGTAAATGCGTTAAAAAAAATCTCACCTCAATGCCGATTCCTTGAAAGGAACTACAATCAACACTTTTGGCCTAGCCAAGCCTTGATCTCGAAACTCTTCCCGAACAATGTTGTCCCTTCTGGAGATCTTGGAGTTGTGGTGGATGACTTTCAGTCTCGTCTTCAGCACATGATTCACCGCGTGTAGGCAATACACAAATCTTACCTCCTCGCCGTTTCTCAACGTCCTTTCCGGGAAATACAGGTCCTGGTAATTGTTCACTATCGTAAACAGGTCCTTCTGTAACAGGGTCAGAGGGCTCTGCCCCGGTCCCTCAGCGTCCCTAAGGTTGAGAAAGTTTGCTTTGGTGATGTTGTTGTGAATCTGTGATTTGACAAATAATTTCCCCCAGTCGACAGTCTCTATCCTTTTGGGAATAGTTCCGGGTTTCGTGTACACAGTTTCTTCTTCGACCGTCACTTTTGATACGGCCGACGTCTTTCCAGACGAGACGCTGCTAACATCAGGTAACTGGAAAACAAGCTGGCCGATGGACGGCCAATTTTCTTGGTGGCTTGATGTCAATGGCGGCTTTGCAGAAACTGCTTCTAAAAGTTCAGGGTTTAAGTCATGCTGAAGGTGACTCGTAAAGTGATCCGACATATCGTCTGGATCATCCTGCACAAAAATAACACAGATTATGATAACTTCTTGACTTTACTTCTCCTTGGTCATGATACATTAACAAATTATTCTAAACTAGGTCTATGTCACTCAATTTAGTTAGACACTGCCAATTACAACAGACAAAATCATGCCAGAGATTTACAGTGATATTACATTACTAGTGAAGAAACTACATATGCATACTTGAAATGTTATTTGCATAAGGCAATGCAATGTAAATTACTACACATTTTCTTATAAGAATTTTAATAGTAAGAAAACCAAAACCTGGTTTAAGGTGCAACACTACATAATAACTACACACTTTTAAAACAGATCACCAATAGCAGGCAAAACTAGTTTTTTTTATTAATAAAACATTAACTACACTATTTTCAAGTTGCTAGTTTATAATGTATACAAACTGTTCACCCAGTGGTCGCAAGGAATCCCATCACCTGCAAACTTCCACGATATTACCGTTACAGTTATTAATTTTGTTGAAACTGAGCACAATAGCCTTAGAAGATACTTGCACCAGTGGCAACCGTACTGCGCTTACATAAACACAACCCAATCCGGGTGGCAATTAGCTATGCCGGCAAAAATTGCAATTGGGAGCAAAAATGAACAGCTCTGACATCAATTTACCTAATACACTTGACTTGTCTGTGGGAGCGAGGTGGTGCAGCAGTAAACCCCTCGTATCACATTTCGCCAGACCCCGAGTTCAATTAATGGTCCGGCCTGTATTGGATAGCGAAACATTACTAATCACAATTTAATTTTCTAGTAGCAAAGTTTGGCATCACTAGCGCATTTTATACAAATGTTGACGATACTAAAGCATTTGTTTTGCTACAATTTGAGGTTAGCTCAAGTAGGAAAAATTGTGATTTGTGTACTGCCCTATGTTAGTTTCTGTCACCCCACCACATTAGAAAATAGGGATGTAGAAAATAAGGTAAAATATGTGCTTTAGTAGTATATGTGCATAACTGAAATACACTTCAGTAATTATCCAGTGTAACGGCTTTTCTGAATGAAACGTCCTAGACCAACAAAAGTAGCATTAATGGGTTCCGCACACTTGTTCATATTCAGGAGGGCGTAATGAAAAAATAAGTAGAACGTATTAAATAAAATAGTTAAAACTACGAGCAGTCCGCTGCTTTGTTTACGTCGGACGCAATGAAATTCGGTGATTTTCGGCATCGTGAAGTCACCTTATTGGCTGTGGGTCGTTGACATCATCGTAACGGTCTTTAGAAGTCATAGTCATGGAATTTGTTGCAGTTCAGATGCGATACAGTGCGGGTGTGTTGTTGCGGGAGTGAGTTGTGACGTCCGAATCCAACCAATTTAAAAACTGAGAGTGCAAGAACACGTGCTTCTGTGCGTAATATTCGCCTGTATATGGGTGTTACTTGTATTTTTTAGAAGATCGTGGTGTTTGGTGTATTGAGGTCAGATGCACGACAGTTGAATGGGTCGTGGGCAGAGGAATTGTACCCGCCGCCTTCCTAGGTGAGTTATTTCATATTCTTTCGGTGCGTTTTACGGTTCCTTTAAATCCCTAAAATCCTAGATTAGACTAAATTTGTAGGTTAGATTAACATCCTACAATCCTAGGTTAGTTTAAAACCCTACCACACCCTAGGATAGTTTAAAAATGTAAAATAGTGATTAACGTATCGTGGGATTAGGTCCCGTTAGCTTAGGTGGGCACATATTACGAAATTAGTCGGACGTTAATGCCCCTAGTATATTTGTGTTCTTCATAATTAGTAGAGTGGAAATATACCACTTTTTAGGTTTTTTTTTCCCCCAGAAAAGCCGCTACTCTGGATAATAACCAGCAATCTTCACCAATATTACCAGGTGCATTCAGAAGGCAAAGTGGTACTGCCGGTTCTACTGAATAAACTGCCGCCAGCGACAATACTTTCTTCACGTGGATATTTGTTTGTTCAATTTCTCCAGCGTGGCTTTGAGATAGCCTATTGACAGTGAATGTTTTTTAACGCACTCAGAAGCGAATTTCAAAATTAAAGTAATAAAAAGAATAATTGCCCAAGCTAATGACAACATAGAAATTTTGCCATCCAAAACTTCTTTGCACTTTATCTAATGTATGTTGTCTGCTAGTAGTGGAGATTCAGCAAAGTCAGCGAAGAATTTCCTGCTGCAGAAAGCTGCCTTGCGGTGGGACGACTGCACGGCATTAAGCCTGAACAGTTGCAGCAGAGCTTTCCCACTGTACATGTTCACTTTCGCATAGTTGCCCTGTGTTCCCTTGATTACTGTTGTCTTTATTTAATATGAATTATTTTATGACCACCACTTAAAACAAAAATGGGTAATTTTCTAGTTTAGGGGCTTTTCTGAAAATACGAAAAAAAACTCCAGAAAGTGGTATATTTCGACTCTACTAATAACGTAGAACACGAATATACTAGGGGCATTAACGTACGACGAATTTCCTAACATGTACCCACCTAACCTAACAGAACCTAACTCCACGATGGGTGAATCACTATTTTACGTTTTTAAACTAACCTAGGATTGTAC
>NQII01010982.1:3514-31204 GCA_002778355.1 Clitarchus hookeri
CTGTTGGAAATGGAAAAGTCCCAGTTGATGCGACATCTGGATTAATTACTCTTACCAACGAATTTTGCCGATTTGTAGACTCTCAATTAGCTCTTATTGAAAATGTTTTCCCAAACATTAGTGAGAATTATCAGAATTATGCTTGGTTAAGTCAACGAGCAATTCTTGCCGCAAAGAATAATGATGTACACGCACTGAATTTCACCATTCAATCAAAAATTGCTGGCGATTTGGTGACATACAAATCCGTTGATTCCATAAGAGATCCCGATGATGTAGTAAATTATCCAACGGAGTTTTTGAACTCTCTGGAGTTACCAGGATTTCCACCACATAACTTGCAACTCAAAGTTGGTACAGTTATTATGATATTGCGTAATTTGAATCCACCGCGACTTTGCAACGGTACTCGACTTTCGGTAAAAAGACTTATGCCGAATTTGATTGAGGCAACCATTATTAACGGAAAGTACGCAGGTGAAAATGTATGTATTCCTCGAATACCAATGATTCCGACTGATCTTCCGTTTGACTTCAAACGATTGCAATTTCCAGTTCGCCTTGCGTTCGCAATGACAATTAACAAGTCGCAAGGCCAATCGCTTAGTGTTTGCGGGATAAATTTAGAAAATCACCAAACGAAATGTTGCTATTTTGCTTCGGTAGACCACCGCTTTGCCTCAAGCGGCCCTTTGCTAGTTATACTATACATTCAATCTTTATGTTCCCATATAATGGATATTAGCCAACAGTCTCATATGATAAAACACTGATCCTTCAGTTCAGTAATGATAGAAGATATTTCGTTAATGTGCGAGAAATCTCCATATTGCTGCAGAGCGATTAAATGTCTGGGTCCATCAACAAGTTTATTCGGGTCTTTGGGAAACATACAGTCAATATTCTCAGCATATTTTGCCTTTTCCATTTTGCTCGTTGCAGAAAATGTAATGGAAGGGTATGTCAAAGCGTCAAGAAAATCGCCATCGTCTTCAGCACCCTCACTGTCTTCATGTTCATTTTCATCAATACTGTCTTCGTGGTCATCTTCACCCCCTGTTTTGTGTTCTATATTAAATTTACTTTTCTTCGTAGCAGGATTTGTATGGCCATGATTACTTAGAGCATAATAAGGTGACAGATCGCAGATTTTCCAGGCGGTGACAGTGTAAGAAGGCGTCTGGCTATTTATAAACGGGCGACTCGCCGGGAATGAGCTATGACACCATCCCACGTGACGTCACTCACCAAAGCTGCCTGTCAGCCTCTCCCTCCAGGCGCCATTTTATTTCGATGTAATGGGTTAGCCGTGAGGGGAGGGGGATAATTTGAGTTGGGAGATTTTGGCGGATCTTAACAACGAGGTCTTGAGAGCCGATGAGGATGAAATGAGGCGAGAATGGAGCAACGCTGGAATGCAAAGGCGGGGGAAACGGGAGATCCCCAAGAAAACCCGCCGACCAGCGGCATCATCCGACATGATTCCCATTTGCGAAAATCTGGGAGTGACCCGGCCGGCGATTGCACCCGATTCGGTTTGGTCGGAAGCGAGCAGGCTAACTGCTCAGCCATCGCGGCCCTGGAAGGTGGATATCACACAGCCGATCAGCTTGTAACTAGAAGTACATTGTGTTTCAATAAATTTTACTTCCTTATCATAGGGCTGGAAATATAACGTGCTATAGGTGTCTAATATATATAATTACGACTTACATAAATATCACTAACATCACAACACATTTTAATAAAATTTTGTAAAGAGAGTGATCTTAAGGACTTCGGAAATATCATAATGTGCGCGATTAACCTGAATATTAAACGCAAACAAAATTTAAATGACTAAAAACATTTCGATTATTTATGTTCTATTGACTAGATGTTAGAACTGTGGAGAATACTACAAAGAGAAGTAGTTAAAACGGTGATATCCATATGTAAATAAAATAATCTTAAGTAGTTTTTAAAAGCCACAAAATCCACATATATAGAAGAGTCATAGTTTTGAAATTATCAACAAAATATTTTCAAAGTCTCTGCTATTTCAAAATTTATAGAGTAGCGTTTTCAAGTTTCTCTCGTTACAAGTGATTTTTAAATTATACTAGCAAACCCGGCGAACTCCGTTTCGCCACCAGATGGCTTCGTTTTATGCAACATTTCGTTTGGTGATTTTCTANCTGACAAGCTAGTCTCTTCACTGCGTTCGTGAAGTTTTCATAAATATCTGTGACATCATACGGAATTGTGAGGGGAATATTTAATGCTTTTTTTTCAAGTTATGTTTGTAAACATTCGCTTAGTACAGTGAAATTGAAATAAAAGTTCATTGCATCATAGAGCCAGTATTTCGGCATGACTTTACATACGTTTTGTAAGATGTCACATTATNGAAATAAAAGTTCATTGCATCATAGAGCCAGTATTTCGGCATGACTTTACATACGTTTTGTAAGATGTCACATTACAATAATACTCCACTGTACAATTGAGTATTCAAATCACAAATGTTTTCGTTTCGTTAGAGTGTTTTACGTCATGTGTTCCTATCATACATACCTACTGTCCAATTTCGGTTTGAAATAAAAACAAATATGCCTAATCGTTAAGAAATTTTAACAAGAATGTGGAGATAGAAACAAGAAAACAAATTTGAAAAAATTCGCGCTACTCTTCAAGCATGTATGCATGTCAGTAATTTTTGCGTTTGTTTCACTGCTTATTAGACACGACCTGAATTAATTTCAACCAATAACAAGCCGCAAGATAACCAAGAACTGAATATCCTGCAACTTGTTAAATAGCAAAACTGAAAACTCTGTGAAGCAACGACCAATGAACGATTATCTGTGACCCTTATACGCCCTAGACTGTACAGTCTAGGACATAAATCAACGAACCTGTTAACCTTTCTTGCCCCTACATATGAATAATGAAGCATAATAAACAAAGACTCAAGCTTGAAATTAACAGCGCAAGTGCCACCGGCCACATGTTGCAGGTTCAAATGTTTACCACGGTGACCTATTGCAGTTCGCCAAGGATCCTGTTATTCCAATGATGCAGTTCTGGTCAATTTTGGGAATTCTGTGTTGACTTCATTATGCTTTGGCGAGTAAGCAGGTAGGTAGATTTGTTGGGCTTGACTTCTCGTAGATTTCGAGTTCTTTAGCGACATAGCAAATTGCTCAGAGAGTTTGAAATGGGGAGATAATAGGTTTTGGTATTTTTTAAAGAACCACCCCGAAATTCGCTTGGAGTGATTTCGAGATACCACATAGTTTTCGCGGTCAAGACTCATCCCACAAAATTCCGCCTCACTTGAATACCCGTCATTTACGCACAGTATCTGTGACGACAAAACTTCGTTGGTAACATGTCGTTCGGATGTATCACAGCATGTCGCGTTGAACACGTGTAGGCCCCAATTATTAACAAAAAAATTCATTACATCAGTAGGTTTGCTTTGATATTTCCCGCACAACACCGTGTGAATTTCTGCGTAGAAAATCGATTTTAAAATAATATTTAATAACAATATTTAACAAGATATAAAAACAAACACAATGCACAAAACTGAATGCTGTTAAAATAATAGATTTGCTGTTCAAACTTCCTCGACATAACCATAAGTGTGTTTCGCGTGGAGATATCCGCCTTCACAATTATATCAGCGATATATGAATGCCAAATGCAGGGGGAAAACCTATACACTATCATCTGCACACCGCGTTTAAACTACATCTTCTTGTCCACCCCTGTACTTTAACATCTCAATAGGTAATCCGCTGCGTGTCGCCCGAAACGTATTTATCGCTCGTATATCCAACTTTTATACACGTAATTCTGGGAAAGAGTGACGTTAACAATGATAAATAAAGATTACAAATGAAAAGCAACCAATAATATTATATCAGCTGTAATTAATAAATAATTTGGTTGTTATTATTATAACCTAGTATTGCTATTTCTCCTACGGTGCTGCTGCTTATAACTGTAAGCCAGAGACATTACTGGATGCGTTATTCCTAAGGAATTAGGTATTTTGGTGTTGCATGTGTTACTATCATATCTTTTATTTTGTGATATTTTATAATGTTGTAGTGTGAGAAAAGTGTAAAAAAAAAAGAAGCCACATTTTTTTTTTATAAATTTAACTATGGTAGGTATACAAAATTAAATTGTTTATCTCTTCACATAAATATTTAAAATTTTACGACATTACCGTGTTGATCTGCAGCTAGTAACAACTGTTGAAGAGAAAACTGCACAATAAAGGATTTCCATGAAAATTTATCACATTGCTCGCCCGTATTGTAATTCAAAATTTTATGGTAAAATATAAAGATAATATTGCGAAATATTAAACACCGATCTAAGGCGAACAAAGAGTCAGATATAAAAGAAATTGCTTCACAGAGTTGCTAAAACTTCAAGAAATAGTAAGATAGCATCAAAACCGAGAAAAAATTACACTTGAACAGACTTTAAGAATCAGTTTCCGTACCGCGGGAACTCCTTGACTTTGCTATGTAGCTACCTGGATTTTCCAGAAGGGGGGAGGGGTTTATTTAGTCTGCATACGTCTCAATCCGCGTATTAGGGAATTAACCGAAGTATCAACCGGTGTAGCCTACGTCACACGTTTGGAAACTACTGTTTTGGTCGAGTGCAGTTGAACCGATATATCCAACGGTTCAACTGGCCTGAAAATTCGGTGGGCCTGGTGTATGTACACCGGAACATCAATCTATGAACTTTAGAACTCACGATAGCAAAAGAAAGTATAATTTTATACGTTTATTGATTGTTGGAGTCAGAAGAACTTTAATATTGAATTCAAACCAAATGAAAAAAAAAGCATCTTGAAAAGGATATAAATACGACATCAAATCTGAGATATGGATTTTATGTAAAACAAAAAACAAGCTTATAAATGAAAAGAATTGCATAAGTACCTGTAAATTTTTTCTTGTATTGTTAAACTGTTATGTGCATGTATATTTATTCAATTGCATCCATTAAATAAATAANCCTGTAAATTTTTTCTTGTATTGTTAAACTGTTATGTGCATGTATATTTATTCAATTGCATCCATTAAATAAATAATAAAAACCACTAGAGCAGACAGGTTTGGCCAACCTTAGTGCAGGCATGAGGCGTCAGGATTCAGGACACGCCCGCCAATCTGGTTACGAGGTGGTCACGGCCGGTGGCCTGGGACGGCCATAATATCGACAAAATAAACTTTTCACCTCAAAAATCACTTCACAAATTAATTATTTTACCCTCAAAAATTCCAAACAAATTGAAAAATGAGCACAGAAGATTTGAAGCTCGGCGATGCGAGACCCGATAAGTCCTCAGAGGAGCTAGCATATTCGAAAATTTTAGCGGAATTAATTACTTGATCAGAGCAGTAAAAGCGGATTCAAGGCTCCAAGCCAGGTCCAACAGATTGAGGCAGATCGGCAGCCATAGTAACCACCCCAACCACCATCCTGCACTGGCCAAGTCCTCGCCCCTACTATCACCACAACCCCCTCACTGCATCCTATGCAATGCTNCAACCACCATCCTGCACTGGCCAAGTCCTCGCCCCTACTATCACCACAACCCCCTCACTGCATCCTATGCAATGCTCACTTCGTTACCTCCCATCCAACACAACCCATCATAACAAATCGAGAAAAACTGCAAAAATTTAAAAAATCCTAAAATCGAGGGACATATAACGTTACAACACTTTCCCCTTCCGCTCACCAAAGCACCCTAAAAACAAACCCCACCCTTCGCCTCGTACTCCCAATAATAAAAAAAANCTTTCCCCTTCCGCTCACCAAAGCACCCTAAAAACAAACCCCACCCTTCGCCTCGTACTCCCAATAATAAAAAAAATCAAGAAAAGTGCCAAAAAATTAAAAGTTCTAAAAATATGTTTTAAAAATTTTCAGATAATATAAGAAGGGAACATATGAAAACAGTTAAATATACTTCGAAAAAATAAAAATAATACACTGGTGGAAAAATAAAAATTAAAACCACTATATCGGTGATGAAGAAACACCATACGTGCATTGGGCACTGTTAGAGGGCAGTAAATGCAATGATTAACAATGCTGTGCTGTGGACATAGTATGAATCGCGTACTANCCACTATATCGGTGATGAAGAAACACCATACGTGCATTGGGCACTGTTAGAGGGCAGTAAATGCAATGATTAACAATGCTGTGCTGTGGACATAGTATGAATCGCGTACTAGGCATTACGCCACTGAGCCCAATACAACTGAAATTGTCTCGGTGAGAGAGTAGTATGTTGCTTCAAGTACCAGCCTGTGTGTACTAAGCATTGTAGACATACCACGATGACATAGACGACCACACTTCGTGCAATTAACAGACTTTGAACGAGGTGGTATTGTGGGCATTAGGGAGGCTGGATGGTACTTCTGCAGAATTGCCCAACACGTTGGATGTGAAGTGTCTGCTGTGCATCTTTGATGGTGCTGGTGGTCCAACGATGGTGCAACTGCTCGTCAACCTGTTTCTGAATGACAGCGGCATATGGATTCCCGCCTNCTTTCCCCTTCCGCTCACCAAAGCACCCTAAAAACAAACCCCACCCTTCGCCTCGTACTCCCAATAATAAAAAAATCAAGAAAAGTGCAAAAAATTAAAAGTTCTAAAAATATGTTTTAAAAATTTTCAGATAATATAAGAAGGGAACATATGAAAACAGTTAAATATACTTCGAAAAAATAAAAATAATACACTGGTGGAAAAATGAAAATTAAAACCACTATATCGGTGATGAAGAAACACCATACGTGCATTGGGCACTGTTAGAGGGCAGTAAATGCAATGATTAACAATGCTGTGCTGTGGACATAGTATGAATCGCGTATCAGGCATTACGCCACTGAGCCCAATACAACTGAAATTGTCTCGGTGAGAGAGTAGTATGTTGCTTCAAGTACCAGCCTGTGTGTACTAAGCATTGTAGACATACCACGATGACATAGACGACCACTTTTCGTGCAATTAACAGACTTTGAACGAGGTGGTATTGTGGGCATTAGGGAGGCTGGATGGTACTTCTGAAGAATTGCCCAACATGTTGGATGTGAAGTGTCTGCTGTGCATCTTTGAGGGTGCTGGTGGTCCAACGATGGTGCAACTGCTCGTCAACCTGTTTCTGAATGACAGCGGCATATGGATTCCCGCCTGAACTGCCACATCAGACGAGCAGCCATTGCTGATCGCATGACTGCCGCATAATGTTGCACCCAGGGTGTCAGCTAGGATCATTACCAACATGGTTCTGGATGCTGGGCTTTGATCAAGGGTGCCACTTGCCAGGTATCCCCTCACACCTCATCACCATGCAGCCCACCTCAGATGGTGTCGCTAACGACGCAACTGGAAGTATGAATAGCATGGAATTGCGTTTAGTGATGAGAGCAGATTCTTCCTTGGCATCAGTGACGGTCGTTTGCGAGTGCGGCCTTGACCAGGAGAGCGGTAACAACCAGAGTGTTTATGGCAGCGACATACATGACCAAATCCTGGCATCATGGTCTGGGGAGCAATAGCCTAAAATAACTGTATGTCTCTGGTATGGTTGAGGGTACACTAAACCAGGAATTCTGCATCCAGAACATCATCCAGCCTATTTTGTTGTCGTTTCTACAATGTCAAGGAGATATCCTCTTCGAGTAGGACAATGCCTGGGCACACACGTCTTATGATACCCAACATGATNTCAAGGAGATATCCTCTTCGAGTAGGACAATGCCTGGGCACACACGTCTTATGATACCCAACATACTCTCGAAGGTGTTCGTCAACTCTCCTGGCCAGCACGATAATCCGAACTCTCTCCCATTGAACATATGTGGGACATGATGGTATGGCTTTTGGTGCAGTCTGTAATACCCGCAACAAACCTCCACAAATTGCAACAACAGGTGCAATTAGCATGGAACAACACTATTCCCCAAGATTACATCTGACACCTTAATGATCGTCTCTATGCACGACTGCAGGACTGCATCTTCGCTAAAGGAGGCTACACAAGATACTGGCATTGTTGTTTAGGGCACTCTGTAGCCTCTGTCCATATGTGTACGACCCTGTGACCATTATCATATTCAGTGTACGACCTGTATAATTAATCAATAAAGCCTTCGTTCATGTGGGACCATTGTGTCCGATTGCTCATTTTTCCTTATTCCACCAGTGTATTATTTTAATTACATTTTAGAAAAAAAATTATTTTTAAATACTAACATGCAGNTCGTCTCTATGCACGACTGCAGGACTGCATCTTCGCTAAAGGAGGCTACACAAGATACTGGCATTGTTGTTTAGGACACTCTGTAGCCTCTGTCCATATGTGTACGACCCTGTGACCATTATCATATTCAGTGTACGACCTGTATAATTAATCAATAAAGCCTTCGTTCATGTGGGACCATTGTGTCCGATTGTTAATTTTTCCTTATTCCACCAGTGTATTATTTAAATTACATTTTAGAAAAAAAATTATTTTTAAATACTAACATGCAGGGTTTGAATTCAGTACTCAACTCTCGTACAGATGGCGGATCGCACTCGCACTCCTTCATTTCCCAAAATTAATCATTGACATTATATAACATATTTTCCCTACGCCCATACTATTCAATCCTATACGCCTCATTGGCCACTTAATTGCGACTTCAACACTTTTTTTTTTTTTCATAATTGCACACTATAGTGTGCTAGTTATATTTTTTTTAGCATTTATTACCAAATGTTTGTAAATTTTGGCGACGAGAGACACCTCCAAACATGGAGTATATACAATTTATTTCTCCTATTTTACTAAAAATATTGAATTAAAATTTTTGGTTAATGCCATCCTATTTTATAATTTTAAAATTAATAATACACATAACATTTAACTTTTATTTATTTACCAAATTGTACATACATACAAACGTTTATTTGCTATGATTTTTTAATTAAAGTTCACATCAAAGAGTTTTGTAAGTTGTTGGCATACATTTGTCCTTAGCTGTATGTAAATTATCATCCGAATCGTGTGTCCAGCCTAATCCCTAAATAACCATTTGTTCTTCCTCGTGAAATATATTTTTATATTATTGTCAGCACACTATTTGATGTCGTATACATTATAGAAGTGTACATTCGAGATCTTGAATGCCCTTCTACAATCTCCGTCCTTGTATAGTTCTGGTTTCGAGTAGTTCAATTCCAGATATATAGTATATTTTAGAGACCCACGGTTTTCCAGCTCTTCTGTAAGCTGTTTTATTAAATTATTTTTCATAGCCGATAATGAAGTAAAAACATCTTTCGGCATACCTGGAGAATTCTCTTTGACATAAGATTTCAGATTGCCATGGAATTCTGATTCCATCAAGACGAATTCATTAGCATTAAATTTGCCGAGAACATGGACAAGTTTTCGAGCAGAATGTGTACACTGTTTGACATGATGGCGATATTCCTCACGACACACTTTTTCCTTATTGTTCAATGTATTATATTTCTTGAATTTACCATCACACTTATGAAAGCAATCAGTCAAATAAGCCCATCCTGACTTCTTCGCACATTTTAAACCTTTCCCGTGCCTAACAGCATTGCTACTTCTACTGATAGTCTCGCCATAATAGCGACATGAACGACCCGATGTCGGTGGCGAATTGTTCTTACTTTCCACATGCGCATCCTCACTTACCGAAAGTGCAATCATTGCATTACTGTGTTAGGTAGCGACGACAAGTTTATATCTTAACTAGCTGGGCCTGTGGCTCCGCTCGCGTGGACTACAGAATTATTGTTTAGGTTTTTTTTTAATAATGTCCATGCTTTTTATCATTTTTCCTGACAATGTCTGCACTTGTTTTTCAATTTCAATGAGCGCAAGGTGAAAAAGTTAGTTATTGAATGTGGCTTGTGAATTAAATGGTAAAAAAATTTATTAGTATTTCTCTGTTAAAGATATATATATATATATTTGCTACCACGGAGTTTTTTTTATGAATTTTTATTCTACACAGTTCTTTACTGCAGGATATTGTTCCATCTTTAACGGTTCAGACAGTGTATTGCATGAGAGCGCGCTGGCTGCAAACTTTTTTTTCCGATTTGATTCACTTATCGTCATTGCTTATTCCTTATGTTACTTTACGTAACAAAATAAAGACTTAAACCTGGCCAGAGAACATCGCAATGAATTTAAAAAAAAAACACGTAAATCTGATATGTGGTTCACGAGTGATAAGCGCACTAAAAGACAGACAGAGAGAGAGACATGTTGAGTTTTATAATATGTATAGATTACACAATGCAGTTCTCTCATGTTCATCAAAGATTCGTGGCGATGACAGTACACCTTTTATCTTAGCACTTTCAAGAAGAAGTACTTTACATATTTTCGAATGAGTGTCTAGATTGCCATTATGAGCAAACAGACAAAAACACTTTTCACACCTATATGCCGTAAGGGACAGGTTTATCTTACATTTATGAGTTTTATGTCGTCTAAATTTTCTGTTATTCGCATAGGCTTGATCACAGTGCATGCATCGAAATCATGACACTGTTGGCTTGGGTCGCGATGCCAATGGAGCTACTGTATGTGGCCCACACCAAGTCGATGGCCCAAGTGACATCATGCCCGAACAAGGTAACGGTGATGCTGATGTAAATGTTACAATTCTCGAACAAGATGATTGCGGTGCTGCTGTAGGCAATTCACAGGAAGTTGGTGGTTCCACACCGGAAGAAAAACAATGGCGACTCTACTATAAGTGGACCATTCGAATAAGCTGATGCTACTGCCAAAGACACATTATATGTGGCACATCCTGAGACTTCGATGGTTTGCCAGCATTGGAAGACATGGTGAATGCAAAATATGATATCTACTGTATATGCTAAATGAGACGATACATACCTCTACTTTTTCGTCGACAAACTGGCAATCCACACAAGGTGCCGTCTCCTTAATTCACACCTGTCACCTTTGCATCACCCTTCTTTTCTTCCTTCTATAACGCCCTTCCCCCTCCCTGTTACATCCGACAAACTACTCGTTTTAAACTGAAGGTACATGTACATCACAAGGTCCATCCGTAAAAACCACTGCAGTTTTCGACCTACATCAGTATTAAACAAAAACATAAATTTGTTATGTAGTGTTTGTCAAAAAAATGTGTGCATTTTCTTTAAAGTTTCCTTAATAAAGAATATTGGTTTAATAAGTAATGGTAAAAATACAGTCTAAGTTAATAATTTTTGAAGAGAAAAAATTTATCTTGGAACCAATCTCGGAATGAATTTGTGTCTAGGCACAGACTGTCGATTCCCTATCCAAGGAAGAGCGGAGCCATTTGCGCAGCAGCTGCACATTTCTCCATGCAAATGGCCAGTCAGTTCATAGCCTGTAGAAATCATGTCGATNAGCCATTTGCGCAGCAGCTGCACATTTCTCCATGCAAATGGCCAGTCAGTTCATAGCCTGTAGAAATCATGTCGATGCTTGTCATCGCAGAGTTTCGTCACCTTGCACAGCGAAGTACAGCCATACTCGAATTGCATGTCAATGATATTCACTTCATTTCTGCTCAATTCGCTCAGCTATTTTTTCTGCTGGGGTCGTACCATGTAAACCGGCCCTTGCAGGTACTATAACAGTAAGTCATGCACCATGTTTCCTNTTTTTTCTGCTGGGGTCGTACCATGTAAACCGGCCCTTGCAGGTACTATAACAGTAAGTCATGCACCATGTTTCCCACTTGATAGTACAGAATCTTTCCTTCCTCCCTCTCAAGTCCGTCGTTTGTATTCTTGCTTTTCTCGTCCATAAGTTTCCACGAATAAGAGGGTGTAAGGAGCACATGTGCATTTTGAAATCATCATCGTAGGATACTGCGATTTTGAGCACAAAGCTACTCTGGCGCTGGAAGCCCTGCAGATTACAGTCCAGCCTGTTGATGTCAATGCTCGAAGACGAACAAACAGATATCATGCATTGCCACTTGTATTTATATTCTCTGTAGCATTCACGATAGTATCTTTATGACTTTGTCTAAAAAATTGTATAATGCGAGTCGGAAGTAATGTAAAAGGCAAAAAGTATACATGTGAGGAGAAATATTTTCATACAAAGTGAATTCTATCCTACAGTCAATTACATTGGAGGTAATATGCTCGTACTATTTACTCTGATTGAAAACAACGAGCGGGGCCAATCTCTTGAAATTATCAGGGCTTATTATCGGGGATTGGGGTGCCCATAATATGCATTTTAGAATTGAACATACATTTGATATGCCAGCAGATACTGCCCAATTTAAAAGGTCATGTTCATGTCAACATAAGGGTTGCTTTCGCAAATCAAAAATATTTTCACATTTTTTATTTGACATGTGTCGAACTGCGAATGGCTTATTCTCACATTGTGTTGTCTTCTGGTGTATCCCAACGATGATGCACCTTGGTTTCTCAGAAGCAAAGCTGGATTTCGCCACCCACTATATGCGCTGGCTTGCTGGCAATTCGGGATGTCTCGAGACTCCACAAACTGAAAGCCACATCGAAGTCTTTGTCATCCTCCACATTCTTCAGAATCTTGATACATTCAGGAGTGCTCATTTGCACATGACACAGCATCCATTTAATAGACTGTAGCTTCAGTTTTACTGTCTCCATTATTTCTCCTGTGCCCAGGATGATATCTGCTTGGAGAAGTAACAGTTCCTGCTTCGAATTGAAGATAATGTGCTAGTAATCTTCGGCGAATCCAAGTAACATCGCTAGAGGATTGCAGATCTCGNCTGCTTCGAATTGAAGATAATGTGCTAGTAATCTTCGGCGAATCCAAGTAACATCGCTAGAGGATTGCAGATCTCGAATTTCCTTCCACTGCATATAGGAAGACTGTAATCATCTTATTTCCAACAGACTGCCATATTGGTCGCAGACAACTCGTTCGGGGTTAACGAGAGTTCGTTTTTTTATCGCGGTTGTTATGCCGACATCTCATATGATCCATCTCGACACTGTTAAGCAAATACATGATGTGTTCGATAAGGTGGAGAATAACATTGCTCATTATTTTCGTCAGTGCAGGGTTGGATCAATCTACTTTCATCATGTCGCCCTTAATCACAAAAATTACTGACAAGGAAACGTGCATATATTTTGGCGTTGGATCACTTTCTGAAATTTGAATAGTAATGTGTATTGTCCGATTAGTAATGGCTGGTGTGTGGAAAGTTCCACTATCGTATGGCTGTCTTGGAAAACTACCAACTTATTGATGTTTATGTTTTCTTCCATAGCGTTCGATCTTGAAGCCAAGACTGCGAAGCAAAATATCGTTAGTACATGCTAACACTTTGGTGACCTGTGGCGTACTGATAGGTGGTTTGATATGGCACTTTGTTTTTTTTTGTGTTTTCTTGTCGTCGTTCCCATTTTCTCAAATGCAAGTGTAGGGTGATTTCTTCGTTTCGAAATTTCACCAACTCTCTGTACTGGTCAACGATTGCCACGACCACCTGATGCACTCTCTTCGCGACAACTGATATATAAATGATGCTTTGCAGTGCCACGACCAGTTTAAACCTGGAGGGATCATCAGAAAAAATTCTTGCCGTGTATTGCTCGGCCCACTGTTGAGACATGTGTCACTCGCCAAATAGCAGTTTATTTGTATCACATTAACAGGCAAGATGTTTACAGGTCGCGAATATTCGTGGGTTTTGCAGCCTTTGTAGATGTGTGGCTCTAACNCACATTAACAGGCAAGATGTTTACAGGTCGCGAATATTCGTGGGTTTTGCAGCCTTTGTAGATGTGTGGCTCTAACCCCAGTATTTTCCCGATGCTATCTAGTTTTATAAAGTCGATATCGTCACTGCATCTGATGACACTCTTCAGAGTATTGGGATTTCCACATAGTTCAAACTCTGTGTCGGGAGACAGCAAATCTTCGATAACCCTAGCAATGTCGTCTAGTTTGTAAGAGCAAATGGGTAATGTTACCTGGTGGGAGAACAATATCGTTCTTCAAGATGTATATCTTTCAGTTTGTTTCATCGATGTTCCGTGTTGCATTGTAGGATTGAAAATTTACCTAACCTATCACCATTCCTCTAAAGTCAAGTGGTGGGAAGTGTGCCGCACGCAACTCGGAGCTGCAGCCCATCAAGGTAAGTATTATCNCATTCCTCTAAAGTCAAGTGGTGGGAAGTGTGCCGCACGCAACTCGGAGCTGCAGCCCATCAAGGTAAGTATTATCGACATGACTTATGGTTTCTTGTCAATGTATAGCCATTTTATTCAATTATTTGTACGAACGAACAAGGAAGCAAAGACACAAGTGCCCATAAATCCACGTCTTCAGCATCTCATCCAAATCGTAGTTGTATAACAGTTTAAATGTTTTCAGGTACCATCGCAGTTCGGGTGGAGGATGTAAATTCCCAAAACTGACATAGTAATCTGCACGTCTTCCACATTTCACGTAAGTTACCCAGTGAGTACCGTGACCAGCTATGGTGTCCAGCTCGTTTACGGCACATTCATCACATTTGGNATTGCTTATTCCTTATGTTACTTTACGTAACAAAATAAAGACTTAAACCTGGCCAGAGAACATCGCAATGAATTTTATAAAAACACGTAAATCGGATATGTGGTTCACGAGTGATAAGCGCACTAACAGACAGACAGAGAGAGAGAGAGAGAGATGTTGAGTTTTATAATATGTATAGATTACACAATGCAGTTCTTTCATGTTCATCAAAGATTCGTGGCGATGACAGTACACCTTTTATCTTAGCAGGTTCAAGAAGAAGTACTTTACATATTTTCGAATGAGTGTCTAGATTGCCATTATGAGCAAACAGACAAAAACACTTTTCACACCTATATGCCGTAAGGGACAGGTTTATCTTACATTTATGAGTTTTATGTCGTCTAAATTTTCTGTTATTCGCAAAGGCTTGATCACAGTGCATGCATCGAAATCATGACACTGTTGGCTTGGGTCGCGATGCCAATGGAGCTACTGTATGTGGCCCACACCAAGTCGATGGCCCAAGTGACATCATGCCCGAACAAGGTAACGGTGATGCTGATGTAAATGTTACAATTCTCGAACAAGATGATTGCGGTGCTGCTGTAGGCAATTCACAGGAAGTTGGTGGTTCCACACCGGAAGAAAAACAATGGCGACTCTACTATAAGTGGACCATTCGAATAAGCTGATGCTACTGCCAAAGACACATTATATGTGGCACATCCTGAGACTTCGATGGTTTGCCAGCATTGGAAGACATGGTGAATGCAAAATATGATATCTACTGTATATGCTAAATGAGACGATACATACCTCTACTTTTTCGTCGACAAATTGGCAATCCACACAAGGTGCCGTCTCCTTAATTCACACCTGTCACCTTTTTATCACCCTTCTTTTCTTCCTTCTATAACGCCCTTCCCCATCCCTGTTACATCCGACAAACTACTCGTTTTAAACTGAAGGTACATGTACATCACAAGGTCCATCCGTAAAAACCACTGCAGTTTTCGACCTACATCAGTATTAAACAAAAACATAAGTTTGTTATGTAGTGTTTGTTCAAAAAATGTGTGCATTTTCTTTAAAGTTTCCTTAATAAAGAATATTGGTTTAATAAGTAATGGTAAAAATACAGTCTAAGTTAATAATTTTTGAAGAGAAAAAATTTATCTTGGAACCAATCTCGGAATGAATTTGTGTCTAGTCACAGACTGTCGATTCCCTATCCAAGGAAGAGCGAAGCCATTTGCGCAGCAGCTGCACATTTCTCCATGCAAATGGCCAGTCAGTTCATAGCCTGTAGAAATCATGTCGATGCTTGTCATCGCAGAGTTTCGTCACCTTGCACAGCGAAGTACAGCCATACTCGAATTGCATGTCAATGATATTCACTTCATTTCTGCTCAATTCGCTCAGCTATTTTTTCTGCTGGGGTCGTACCATGTAAACCGGCCCTTGCAGGTACTATAACAGTAAGTCATGCACCATGTTTCCTACTTGATAGTACAGAATCTTTCCTTCCTCCCTCTCAAGTCCGTCGTTTGTCTTCTTGCTTTTCTCGTCCATAAGTTTCCACGAATAAGAGGGTGTAAGGAGCACATGTGCATTTTGAAATCATCATCGTAGGATACTGCGATTTTGAGCACAAAGCTACTCTGGCGCTGGAAGCCCTGCAGATTACAGTCCAGCCTGTTGATGTCAATGCTCGAAGACGAACAAACAGATATCATGCATTGCCACTTGTATTTATATTCTCTGTAGCATTCACGATAGTATCTTTATGACTTTGTCTAAAAAATTGTATAATGCGAGTCGGAAGTAATGTAAAAGGCAAAAAGTATACATGTGAGGAGAAATATTTTCATACAAAGTGAATTCTATCCTACAGTCAATTACATTGGAGGTAATATGCTCGTACTATTTACTCTGATTGAAAACAACGAGCGGGGCCAATCTCTTGAAATTATCAGGGCTTATTATCGGGGATTGGGGTGCCCATAATATGCATTTTAGAATTGAACATACATTTGATATGCCAGCAGATACTGCCCAATTTAAAAGGTCATGTTCATGTCAACATAAGGGTTGCTTTCGCAAATCAAAAATATTTTCACGTTTTTTATTTGACATGTGTCGAACTGCGAATGGCTTATTCTCACATTGTGTTGTCTTCTGGTGTATCCCAACGATGATGCACCTTGGTTTCTCAGAAGCAAAGCTGGATTTCGCCACCCACTATATGCGCTGGCTTGCTGGCAATTCGGAATGTCTCGAGACTCCACAAACTGAAAGCCACATCGAAGTCTTTGTCATCCTCCACATTCTTCAGAATCTTGATACATTCAGGAGTGCTCATTTGCACATGACACAGCATCCATTTAATAGACTGTAGCTTCAGTTTTACTGTCTCCAGTATTTCTCCTGTACCCAGGATATCTGCATGGAGAAGTAACAGTTTCTGCTTCGAATTGAAGATAATGTGCTAGTAATCTTCGGCGAATCCAAGTAACATCGCTAGAGGATTGCAGATCTCGAATTTCCTTCCACTGCATATAGGAAGACTGTAATCATCTTATTTCCAACAGACTGCCATATTGGTCGCAGACAACTCGTTCGGGGTTAACGAGAGTTCGTTTTTTTATCGCGGTTGTTATGCCGACATCTCATATGGTCCATCTCGACACTGTTAAGCAAATACATGATGTGTTCGATAAGGTGGAGAATAACATTGCTCATTATTTTCGTCAGTGCAGGGTTGGATCAATCTACTTTCATCATGTCGCCCTTAATCACAAAAATTACTGACAAGGAAACGTGCATATATTTTGGCGTTGGATCACTTTCTGAAATTTGAATAGTAATGTGTATTGTCCGATTAGTAATGGCTGGTGTGTGGAAAGTTCCACTATCGTATGGCTGTCTTGGAAAACTACCAACTTATTGATGTTTATGTTTTCTTCCATAGCGTTCGATCTTGAAGCCAAGACTGCGAAGCAAAATATCGTTAGTACATGCTAACACTTTGGTGACCTGTGGCGTACTGATAGGTGGTTTGATATGGCACTTTGTTTTTTTTTGTGTTTTCTTGTCGTCGTTCCCATTTTCTCAAATGCAAATGTAGGGTGATTTCTTCGTTTCGAAATTTCACCAACTCTCTGTACTGGTCAACGATTGTCACGACCACCTGATGCACTCTCTTCGCGACAACTGATACATAAATTATGCTTTGCAGTGCCACGACCAGTTTAAACCTGGAGGGATCATCAGAAAAAATTCTTGCCGTGTATTGCTCGGCCCACTGTTGAGACATGTGTCACTCGCCAAATAGCAGTTTATTTGTACCACATTAACAGGCAAGATGTTTACAGGTCGCGAATATTCGTGGGTTTTGCAGCCTTTGTAGATGTGTGGCTCTAACCCCAGTATTTTCCCGATGCTATCTAGTTTTATAAAGTCGATATCGTCACTGCATCTGATGACACTCTTCAGAGTATTGGGATTTCCACATAGTTCAAACTCTGTGTCGGGAGACAGCAAATCTTCGATAACCCTAGCAATGTCGTCTAGTTTGTAAGAGCAAATGGGTAATGTTACCTGGTGGGAGAACAATATCGTTCTTCAAGATGTATATCTTACAGTTTGTTTCATCGATGTTCCGTGTTGCATTGTAGGATTGAAAATTTACCTAACCTATCACCATTCCTCTAAAGTCAAGTGGTGGGAAGTGTGCCGCACGCAACTCGGAGCTGCAGCCCATCAAGGTAAGTATTATTGACATGACTTATGGTTTCTTGTCAATGTATAGCCATTTTATTCAATTATTTGTACGAACGAACAAGGAAGCAAAGACACAAGTGCCCATAAATCCACGTCATAAGCATCTCATCCAAATCGTAGTTGTATAACAGTTTAAATGTTTTCAGGTACCATCGCAGTTCGGGTGGAGGATGTAAATTCCCAAAACTGACATAGTAGTCTGCATGTCTTCCACAGTTCACGTAAGTTACCCAGTGAGTACCGTGACCAGCTATGGTGTCCAGCTCGTTTACGGCACATTCATCACATTTGGNTTCACGTAAGTTACCCAGTGAGTACCGTGACCAGCTATGGTGTCCAGCTCGTTTACGGCACATTCATCACATTTGGGTTCAGGCAGAAAAAAATCTTGCATGAACGCTCAGTGGAAAATAGGTATCGTACATTTCCAAATCAACATTTGTGAACGGTCGTTTCGGAACAGGTTTCATTAACACTTCTTCCTTCTGTGTTGCTTTTGCACACGTCCACCTCCTACTGCATATGGCCTTTGGTAGAGGCCTTGTATATTTTTTTAATCATAGANTTTTGCACACGTCCACCTCCTACTGCATATGGCCTTTGGTAGAGGCCTTGTATATTTTTTTAATCATAGAGATAGCTTCGAAATTTACATTGTGCATTTGGCCCTCGGACAACTGCTTCCGTTCGTTCAATGCTGTGTTGACAGCTCGGACAATACGTATTGTGACTCCGATAAGGCCCTCGAGTACAGGCAAAAGCAATGGCATAAACCCACCCATATATGTTTTCTTGGGTTTGCATTCTTTTATTATTTTTGTCACAACATTTCGTTTCACCTGCGCCTTCCGATTGCTCTTTAAACCCATGCCCACCTTCACTTTGGCATTCATAATGTGCGAAATGCCTTATGTGTCTATTATTATCCAGAACTGGTATTTGGTGCATGGAGTATTTCGTCGGCCCTTAGCGAGAGTATCTTGTCTGCCTGGTATCGTGCTAGTAGATCCTTGTTCAGGGAATGCACAACATTATTTTCCTTGCATGCCTCATCCAGCACATTGAAGCCTGTGCCGATACATGTCAGCCTTTTAGATATATTCGCTTCCAGCCTACAGAACTTGTATCCAAAAATATGCAGCTCAAATGTTACATTGTTGATCAGCNTTTAGATATATTCGCTTCCAGCCTACAGAACTTGTATCCAAAAATATGCAGCTCAAATGTTACATTGTTGATCAGCATTTCGACGATATTGCTTCCAGCTAAGGACTCATCTCTTAAAGAGATTGTGGTGAACTAACCAAAAAACTTATAAATTGGCCCCCTATATATATTATAGTTTCAGTATCATAGGGATAAAAAAGCAAATAATTTTCCTTCCCTTCAAGTAAGCAAGGAAGATGCCGAACTCTCACTTGACTTTCGTCATTAATAGCTGTTGCCTGGTATGGTGAGGTGTACCATTGTGGGATCATCCAGTTGCAGTAAGAAGTGTGTGCTGTTGAGTTTGCTCAAGGAAAGGATGGCCTTCAGTTCGAAACTGTATAACTGTACTCTAAATCACTCGAGCAGCCGAAATACCAAAGACGGGCACATGTACTGCAGGCCATTATGGTATGGGTTTTTACCCATGCTGTGATAACGAAAACATTATGCCATTGAGTGAAGCATTGTAAAACTTAGTGTTTGTCTTCGACGACATAGAATGCGAGAACCAGAAGTGCATCCAGGAGTATTTTAGCATGGGACTGCATGTAGCTCGACCAAACGTATTCGCACATATCCAAACAACTGTTTCGCGACAAATCGAATAATTTGGTGCTGTATTGCATGGACGTTACGAATTTGTGGCCTGTGTATGACGACCATGTCAATATGGACATGACATTATCGGATTTCAAGCGTCTGTGTGCCTTGTGCTGGAAAGACAAGTATGGAATTTTGGTGTTCGTAAAAGACTGGCCTTCATACAATGGCAGTTACCGACATGGCTTCTATCAGTCCATCGTTGTCTGTCGAGAATGAGTTACAGCATATCAAAATTCGGGCAGAGTAGCCTCAAGTTTCGTCTTGACAAAGACAAAGATGAAGGTTTTCTCGTACCAAGAAATGATGGAACTTGTGGTGCTGGTATAGGAATAATTTGAAATGTCAGTGATACCNTGAAGGTTTTCTCGTACCAAGAAATGATGGAACTTGTGGTGCTGGTATAGGAATAATTTGAAATGTCAGTGATACCGAATGATCAAAGGATGCTAGAACTAATCATTTCTTCCTCAAAACAGGCTATGTCGTAATATAGGAATTGGCATTATGTTGGCCAAACTAAACACTTTCTTTCGCACTTACTTGTCTGAGCTAATGGCGAGGTTGTATCGTGTAGAAACAGAGATTTTTAGCGACATGATGGAGAAGAACAAGCATCGAACGAGTGTTCAAAGGCAAATTACTGTCGGATTGAATGTCGCATCAGCNGCGACATGATGGAGAAGAACAAGCATCGAACGAGTGTTCAAAGGCAAATTACTGTCGGATTGAATGTCGCATCAGCATAAAATGAATAGAGGCTGAAAGAGCTGAAATATTTCCCACCTCACCAAGAAAACCGATATTGAAAAACACAGCAGTGACATATTGGGTGTATGCAGCGAATGCTTGGAAAAGACTGAAGTCTTTTGTCGGAGACTCACGACTTAACCTATAAAATAGAACAACTGTAGAAACTTTTATTCAATGCGAGGTCGGATTTGCTAGCGACCTGCATATAACGATACAGTCAGTTCGCTTGAAGTATTTGCTCGCCAAGAGAGCCAGATTTTTGCTGGACCTTATAAATAAAGAAATATTGATGCGCATTACTCGCTACCTCGATGTACTCAGGGAGAGCGCTGGAACACCCGCAGTCGTGAAGAGCAAAATAGATTATACCATTCAACCTACGAAGAAGCCGAAATTTGATGATGTAAAAATGGTACAGGACAATGAACACGATGTAGATTTGTTACACATGTGAAGGTATGGATGAGTGCTCTCACACCCAATACTCTGATTCATCGGTATTATGATTCTATATATCCCGTAGTAATTATACGACATATGGTGTATACAGGTATGACTATAAAAGGTTCTTTGGTACTGATGAAATATAGTTTCTACAGGGTGGGATCATCCAAATAGGCANTACAGGTATGACTATAAAAGGTTCTTTGGTACTGATGAAATATAGTTTCTACAGGGTGGGATCATCCAAATAGGCAATTACTAGATGCATGGAATCCCCAGGTTTTACGAACTTCAATTTCGCAAGGAGCCTAAGGAGTATATATTACCAGATAAAATGAAATGATATAAACAACGTTACAAAAAAAGTCTCTTTTCTTTTAAACATATTTATAGACACATTAACAATTTTTTTCTCCGCAACAAGAGTACTATTATTTTATCTCCATATACGTATATATAATGTTTACATATTTTATAACATTAGTATATTAAGTTATTTTCACTATTTTTATACTTGCTTTTGTTCACAATTTTACAAAAAATTCTTTCTTTTTTATTTTGGCCAATAAGTGCGTTTTTGGGTAACCAAGATCACCTCTTTTAAAATTTGCACTACAATAAAAGTTTTTCTATTTATTTATATAGGTTGTTTTAAAACCAGAGTTGTTCATGAAAAAACAATTTCGTTCTTGAAATGTCCAAAATTAGTTTATAATTTCACATTATCTTGCATCAGTCCACAGAAAAGGCTGCAGCACACCCATAGGTCATGTCGCAGGCGAAATTACGAAAAAAAATTGTTATGTTAATCCATAAGGTTCGGAAATTTAGCGATGTGGTGGCAGAAAGAAACTTAATAATGGCCAAAACGGCCATCCCACGAATGAGTGTACGGCTCACATCACATCACAGGGGAAGGAATGGCTGGCTGCAAACCGCTAAAAGACAAAAACGTAATGAAAAGGGCCAGAACCACAAAATAATATTATCATGCCGCAAAATAAAATATCCGTAGTCAAACTTTCCCAAAATAGCAGATCAAAGTTAAGTCATCTTAAGATGATGAAGGATTCAAAATAAGATGAAGATCTAAGGCGACTACATGCTATATGGCAAGAAACGAAGAAGGAAGTTAGAAGAGTGGAAACCTAGATATACAAAAGTATGATATGGACTTCGTAGTCTCGCAGCGACTAATCAATACATAAATCGACAGTCATATCACAAGTAAAGCTTTTCGTTTTAATAATTGGCAATAAAGATTTCACACACAATATTCGTACATAAAACATTATATGACATCAAGAAAATATTTCTATACAAGAAACATAAAAAAATAGATAAATGTCTAAACATTACAATAATTTCATATGACAAGTTTAGATTTACAACTTCACAGTGAATAAACCAAGATATGATCCACAACTAGAGCAAGTTAAAGTAACAAAAAAAAATATTTGGCTAAACACCTAATAAATTCTATTTATATTATACACTGAAGAGCAAAAAAAAACTGGTACTCCTGCCTAATATCGTGTAGGGACCCCGCTAGCACGCAGAAGTGCCACAAGACGACGTGGCATGGACTCGACTAATGTCTGAGGGTATGCAGGAGGCATTTCACACCATGAATCCTGCAGGGCAGTCCACAAATCCATAGCAGTGGGAGGCGGTGGAGATCTCTTCTGAAAATCACATTGCAAGGCATCCCAGATATGCTCAATATGGTTCATGTCTCGTGATTTAGGTGGCCAATGGAAGTGTCAAAAGTCAGAATAGTGTTCCAGGAGCCACTCGGTATAAATTCTAGACGTGTGGGGTGTCGCATTGTTCTGCTGGAATTGTTCACGTCCGTCGGAATGCACAATGGATATGAATGGATGCAGGTAATCGGACACGATGCTTACATATCTGTCACCTGTCAGAGTCGTATCTAGACGTATCAGGGGTCCCACTTCACGCCAACTGCACACGCCCCATACCATGACAGAGCTTCCACCAGCTTGAACAGTCCCCTGTTGACATGTAGGGTCCATGGATTCATGAGGATGTCTCCATACCCATACACGCCCATCCGCCCGATACAATTGGAAACGAGACTCTTCAGACCAGGCAACGTGTTTCCAGTCATCCACAGTCCAATGGTGTGTTAACTGGCCCAGGCGAGGGGTGAAGCTTTGTGTCGTACAGTCAAAAACGGTACACGAGTGGGCCTTCGGCTCCGAAAGCCCATATCAATGATGGCCCGATGAATAGTTCGCACGCTGGCACTTGTTGATGCCCCAGCATTGAAATCTGTGCCAATTTGAGAATGGTTTGCACGTCTGTCACATTTAATGATTCTCGTCAGTCGTCGTTTGTCCTGTTCGTTCACGATCTTTTTCCGGCCGCAGCGATGTCGATAATTTGATGTTTTACCGGATTCCCGATATTGACGGTACACTCGTGAAATGGTCGTAGGCAAAAATCCAAATGTTATCGCTTCCTCTGAGATGCTATCTCCCATTACTCGTGCGCCGACTATAACACCATGTTCAAACTCCGTTAAATCTTGATAACCTGCCATTGTAGCAGCAATAACCGATCTAGCAACTTTGCCGGACCCTTGTTGTTTTATATAGGTGCTGCCGACCGCATCCTGTTACTCTGATGGGTTCCATACCTCTGTTATTTGCAAACGCACGCCTAAACCAGTTTTTTTTGGTTCTCCAGTGTAAATGCGAAAGGCTGTGTGTGTGTATGTTTGTTACCACTCAGCTCATTGACGGCTGAACGGATTTTGATAAAATTTGGTATGTAGTTATTTTAGGTCGTGTAATAGGACATAGGATATTTTTTATCCCAGTAAATTATACGGGTCATGTGGAATAACAACAAAATGTAATTCTGCAACAGCTGGGAATGTGATCGAACTCAGCTCCATAGCAGCTTAACGGATTGTCATTAAATTTGGTAACTTTAGATCCTAAAATAGGACATATGGAGTTTTTCATCCCAGAAAATTTCACTGTTCTATTGGAATAACAACAAAACATGATTCTGCAAAAGCTGGGAACGTGACCGAAATATTTTTTTCCTCTGGTGTCAGAGTTTATCAGGCCGCCCAAGTACCTCTAAAATAGCTTAACGACTGCTATCAAACAATAACAACCGGGACCAAACATTTAACGTGCCCTCCGATAACCAGAAGCGCTTAGATTTTAGGCCGCTAAACAGTCACCTCTCCAAATGTGTGCCGCTGGGAACGTTCCTTAACTTTAGTGATCGATTAAGATCCCTCAGGCAAACGCAAAAATAATACCTAGATACAGTTTTTCTAAAGTTACAAAATTAATGAAACTCACGTTTTGTTTTTCGTATATCGACGCTGGAAAGCGGATATGTGGTAACTACGCGATAGTTGCACAGATACATTCCAAAAACAATACACTTCTTCTTGGCTATCGGGTAAAAAATATTTCCTTCCTTTTGGGTTGCCNGCACAGATACATTCCAAAAACAATACACTTCTTCTTGGCTATCGGGTAAAAAATATTTCCTTCCTTTTGGGTTGCCCTAATCAGTTAAAAACCTAGGCCAACATAGTATAATTTTCTAATTCTCTTTTCACATAAATTTATTTTCTTTTCCCANTAATCAGTTAAAAACCTAGGCCAACATAGTATAATTTTCTAATTCTCTTTTCACATAAATTTATTTTCTTTTCCCAATTTATTTATTAGTGTATCACTGAAAAACTCAACTGTACCCGGGGGAAGCCAGTTCGCTACTAAGATTATAATTAACAGAATTCAATATTGACTAGAAACAAGTGCCAACACAATGGCACAGGTTATGATACGAGTTTTACTGGGTCCGAGTCCTGGATAAGGTATGTTTGTATTTGTAATTGTATCACTTCTGTTGCACGTATTTTTGGTTTCATCTCTTCGTTCAGCAAGACGTNAGGTATGTTTGTATTTGTAATTGTATCACTTCTGTTGCACGTATTTTTGGTTTCATCTCTTCGTTCAGCAAGACGTCAAGTCCTACCTACCAACACAACGTTTTAGAACTTCATTAAAAATAATTAGCACACATGTAGAGGAAAATNTGGGTCCGAGTCCTGGATAAGGTATGTTTGTATTTGTAATTGTATCACTTCTGTTGCACGTATTTTTGGTTTCATCTCTTCGTTCAGCAAGACGCCAAGTCCTACCTACCAACACAACGTTTTAGAACTTCATTAAAAATAATTAGCACACATATAGAGGAAAGTAGGTCACATATAAATTCCATGAGATTGTAAGAAATGCACTTGCTCAATTACTTTTCTTCTTGGCCAGCACTCCCTGATTTCTTGTTCTATTTTAATCGTTATATGGATTATCTTTCTCTCGATTCCACTTTTTGCGACATTTAATCCCTTGATATCCTCGTCTAAGTGTCACATCAATTTTTCTTAATTTTTCAGGAACCTATCCCGTTTATCACTGAGATTTATTTCCTCCCAGTACAAAAGTATAAACTCTATAACTTTATCGTCTTACCAATCCATTCCAATTAATAAATTATATTTGCTGCAACTATTTTATGTGTTTGTTAAAACGAAAACAACGCACCTACCTGCATACTGAGCACGCGAAGATAACAGTAAGGAGACGGGAGGTGGAGGTTGTACCGCGTGGCTTGGGCAGTAGGCCGCACGACAAGCCTTTGATGTTTACCACCACCAGTCCATTAGATATTCGGTAGCCGGAGGCTCTGGCCTAGGCCAGTTTGGTGAGGTCCCGCCTTTACACTTTGGCGTCACTATTGTATTTCTTAGAGGATTGTAAGAACTGAACTAATTAGTATTTCAAGCATACGCTTTGTTTGTCACACATAAAATCACGATAGAGCCAAGCTCTGCAATGCCATACGTCCAAACCTGTTTATTCTGTTCTCCCCACCACCTTTATTATTCTGTAGTTATTAATAATCTTAAATTTAGGAGTCCAATGGTATGGTAGCCACCTTAGGAAACTTGCATTAGAAAGCAATAACTTATTAAATAACACCATTTTGTTATCTTACTACGAGAAAATTAGAATCACACATTTATTCAGACAGTTAAAATGTAACTCGAAACGAACATTTACTAAATCACACGGAAAAGTAACTGCTTGGTCATATTTATACATGTTTATGTGACCAACCATACATAGTAGACTAATAAAACGGGACTACAATAATTACTTAACATTATTAAACGAAACTGCTGCATTTTCTTTAACTGTATTAAAATATCAGAATTACTAATATTATTGAAGGGTGATATTTATCGCATTTATATAACTTTGTAGTATATTTTGTGTAATGAGATAAACGAACATTTATTAAATTACGTCTGTAAAGTGGTAAAGGAAAAATACGACTTAAATATAATATTACTTAAGATTCTCATTGAAATTTGGTAAAAATTTCCACTTTTTCGAACGGAAGACCATAAAGGGACATATACAGATAATGTGAAGTATGTAGTTTTTATTTTCATAAGATTTATTATACAGGTGGGGGAGAAAGGTGGAAAGGGTCGTAATTAATAGCGTAATGGGTGTCAACCACAGGCGCGGATAGAGAGGGCAGTGTTAGGGGTGATAGTCCCCCACCCTCTTTTAACACCCGCAAAACCAAATCTCATTTATTGAAATAGAAAAGTAATGTTAAAACAGTATGTGCAGTTAACCGCCATAATATAGCCAAGCCACAGTAAAGAAAGAACTGTATAGCATAGCTTTGATCGACCTATTATACTCGTAGGACAAATTTGATTTTTTTTAAAACGACATTTTAGGCCAAAGGAAACTAGTATACCTCAAAACACAATCTCTAAATTTTTGATCAAAAACCAACACAAATAAGTATTGAATTTATTATAAATAAATGCAGCTATAGCTTATATATAATTAAGATATTATGATGTGTATATAGCGATATAGTATAAATATATATAAAATATTATTCCCATCTCAAAGAGTACTTTCATTTTGTTGGATGCGCAACTGAGCCTGCTTAATATTACCAAATCAATAAATTACTAGTAATTGTTTTATATTTGTCATAAACACGATATCACAAGAACATTGTGAAAACCTATAATTTACATAAAATGAAGCATAATTTTAGGATTAATTGCTTTTATTAAGCACATTGTAATTTGGTGTGTTTAATGGCTTACAATATTACATACATGCGTAATTTATTACGATTAACCACGCTTAGAGATGGGTACGCAACTTTGCAACATGGCCCCAACTGTGCGGCTGCATTAGTATAAA